>PVJA010054445.1:0-11573 GCA_004027025.1 Myocastor coypus
AGGGCCGGGCATGGTGGCGCACGCCTGTAATCCCAGCACCTGGGAGGTTGAGGTAGGAGGATCGGTGCGAGTTCTAGACCAGCCTGGGCTACAAAAGTGAGCTCAAGGCCAGCCTCAACTGCATAGCGAGACCCTGTCTCAAAAGACAAAAAAAAAAAAAAAAAGAAGAAGAAGAGAAACAGCTGGGTCAAATGGCACCTCTAACCCTAGTTTTTTGGTAAATGTTCAAAGTGGTTAAACCAGTCTATACTCCCACCGCTGCAAATCAGTGGAGACTTAGAATATAAAAAACAATTCTGGGCAGCAAAGGCAAAGAGAAAGCATCCTAACACCTGACTTGAAATTATACTACAAGGCTATTGTGATAAAAAGTGTATGGCACTGGCAAAAACATACCTAAAGATCAGTGGAAAACTTTAGAAAATTAAAACACAACTACAAACACACTCAGCCATCTTCTCTTTGACAAAACGGTTAAGCACATTTACTGGAAGAACGAAAGGCTCTTTAATAAATGGTGCTAAAAGTGACTGGCTTTCCACATGCCAAAAACTAGAAATAAGCCCATGTATATCACTATGCACTAAAGAAAAATCAACATAGATAAATGATGTAAATATTGAAACACAAACACTAAGTCTGTTGGAAAAAGAGAATAGGTACAACTCTTTAAAACATAGCTGTAGACAAATACTTCATGAACAAAATCTTGGATGCATAAAGAATGATTCAAATAATAAGCAAATGCGATTTTATCTTATTACAAAGCTTTTGCATAGGAAAATAAATTAGCAACAGAGTGAAAAGACAACCAACAGAGCAGTAAAAACAATCTTAGTTATTCTTCAGACAAATAACTGGGATCTAGAATATATAAAGAATTGAAAAAGAATCAGACTTCCCAAATTTAAAGATCCAATCGAAAAGTGAGGATCTGAAGTGAATAGACACTCCTCAGAAGAAGTATAAAAAGCACATAAATACATGAAAAAATGTTCAGCCTCACTGATCAACGGAGAGATACAAATTAAAACAATGCTGAGATTCTACTTCGTTTCAGTGGAAATGACTATTAAAAAGAAATAAATCAATAACAGTTACTGGCAGGGGGGCTGGGGATTCATCTCCGTGGCACAAGTGCCTGCCTGGCAAGTGCAAGGCTGTGAGTTTTAACCCTGGTCCCACAAGCAAAACAAAACAAAACAAAAAACCAACCAACCAACCAAACAAACAAAAAACAGTTACTGGCAGGGATGCAGGAAAAAGGAAGTCTTCATTGTTGCTGGGAGTGGAGATTCTCCCAAAGTTCTTCTATAGCTTACAATAACTATAAACGTTTCTTGGCCTAGCACTTTCAAGCCTGGTCCATAATTCTCCGCTGCAGCTGCTGACCGTCTATGGGCTTACCTTATTTCTGCACTGAGCCTTGGGGAGGTTTCTACACATCTTTATTCCTTCCTTCTTGTGTTTTGTTTCTCCAGCTTCTGTGTAGTTTTTGCTTCCAAGTTATTTCATTCCAGACTCCTGGTGATATACTTTCTTTCTATCTTCACCAAATTGTGGTTTTTCAGATGTCTCAATTTGAGGATTCAGAAAGGTTGCATTTTATTGTTGACTGCTACCCCACCATTTTTTCTCTGTTAGATCTGATTGTTTTAATTGTCATTGTAGATAAGGATAAAACCAATTAGCACTACTAATACCATATCCTGAATATATTGCAAGTCGTATGAAAAGTGTAAACAAATTATTTGCTAGAATGAAATGCACATGGCCACTAGTTATATTTCTAATACAGTCCTAATTTCCATCTGAGAGCTGATAAGTCTGGCCTTTACTTTTTGCTTTCCTATCAGCATTCTGTACTTTCAGTCAGAATCACTCTTCAAGGTCAGCTTACAGCATTCCAGCGCTTCTCTAGTGGGCACCCTCAACCCTTTACAGGAAGTGAACAACAGCCAGGTTCCAAACGCTAGTTTTTATCCATGTAGTCAAAACAGTGATGGCACTCTTTTCTGTACTAGTTACCTTTTCTATTACTGGAAAAAAATCTGACCCCAAAAACTTAAATAAGGTGAGATCCAATTTGGCTCGGGACTTTTAGAAATTCAACTCATTGTCAGCTGGTTCCAAGTTATAGCATGGTGGCCGGGCAAGTCAGAGGAAAGCTGCTGAACTTGACAGCCAGGTTGAGGAGAGAGAAGACAGGAGCCAAGGGAAAAATTGCACCCCTCCAGGTCTTGCCCTCGATGATTCTCAACCACCAACCTGGCTCCACCTCTGAAAATGTTTTAGAGACATTTTAGATCTATATCACAGTACTTATCTTTTTTTTTTTTAATTTGCAAACTTTCTAAGATTATGGAACTTTTTCACTAATGAAGTATTAGAGGAGATCCCAAAATACACAACAGAACAAACAAAATGTTGTTAGTACATGAGAGGAGGAAATGTAGGACATCTTTTTTGTTTTACTATTTACTTTCAAGGCTGTTCCTCAGAGACTTTTTGAAATGCCTAGCACTATTTCTTAGGTCTTTGGAAAACCTACTGCTTCTTTAGGGAACCATGCTTCAGAATATCTGGGGAAACATAAATATGCACAGAAAGACTCACCTCTGTGTTTCACTAGCTTCAAATATTGACCGTGACAAGGAAAATGTGGTACTTTACCTGAGAAATGTTATTTTTTTTGTCACTTAGCTCACAAAGACACATTTGGCTATCGATCCTTCCACATATCAAGGGAGACTCATAAATTATTGGGGAAATGTCAACAAAATTGAAGAAAATGACAGAAATTTTTCCGGTCCCAGAGAAAAACATTATTTGTAATTTTATGTCCCGCAGTGTCAGGAAAATTCCCACAGGCTTTGGGAATCTGTAAGAGCAAATAAGTCACTGATTATATTACTATTTATCACAGATTCTCAGTTCTGCTTCAACCTGCAGACATTGTTGACTCAGGAGAATTTTGCAAAGTGGGCATCTGTAGGGCTTAAATATTTTCTTGTTAGTAAGAATATTCTGAGGATAGACCTATCATTTGGGTGGCTAAAAAACTGAGCCTCAGTAAAGTGATGAAGTTTCATCTTCCTTTTAAAGTTCTCTCTATTGTAGGAGAACCCCTCAGATTTTGATGTTACATTAGCCTACACAGTTTCCTTTATGAATTTCCCTTCACTGTTATAATTTCCTGTCCTCTGTTGTTTGGAGGAGCAGTTTTCCCTAGACCATTCTGCTGGTGAGCAATGGTGGGAGAGCAATATTATACTTTCACTTGCCCGGTTTCTAAGTAATTGCGTAATTCAAAGGAATCTAAAGATGTACTATAAAATATCACCCTTAATAGAAGTAAATATCAGGGAAAAAGCTACAGCTTATATCAATGATCAAGCGGTCCTGAGTTAGAGACTTAGCTCTTTTGTCACAGGGTAGTCAGTTAGTACTACCAATGCCTCTTATTGTCTGATAGAAATCTAAGCAGTACACAACTTTCTTGTGATGAGTCATATCCCAAGAAAAATTGGTATGGACAGAGTTCTGTGTGCCCAATACCCTGTCCCAAGTGCTAATCAATGAGACAAATTCACTACCCTATCTATAGGAAATTATATCTTTCATATGGAAAGGGAAGAGGGAAGAAGAGCCTCTTCTGATATTGCTCAGTTATTTTTTCTTAACCTGCTGAGTTTAACCATTGAGCTATTTTCATAAAAGTGGGAGGTCAATAGTTTCTGAGGACAGTGCTGGTCTCAAAATTATGAGGCTACTCCTTTATTCAGCAAATTACTGCACTGCTGAGGTGCAGTGTAGTTGGTGGTACATCCAAAAGGTTCTGAGATGTGTCTGAAAACTATAGTAATTAATTAATACCAGGACCATGTCTTACCCAAAGATAAAATTTCATTATATATTGTATTTTCACTCTGAAATGATGTCCAGCCTCATTGTTATGGTAGCCCAATAGGAAGTACAAAATGAGATTACAGGACAGCATTAAGATACTAAAGCAAAATGAAGCAATATGATGCCTCTCATTTGAACATAATCTTTCCTTATCACATTTCCAGGGGAATATTAGAATCCAAATGTCAAATTCCCTTTCAGTTAAAGTTCAGAGAAATGAAAGTCTAAATTTCTTAAGGACCCAATAAATTAAAACTCATTTGTTTTTGTTTTTTTAAGCATATAAAATAGTAAAAGAAAAGGCATTGGAAATGGTCCAAAATTGCAATAAACAAAGTAATAGGAATTCAATAATGGTTTCTATGTTGCACTGTGTTATCTTCAAATTGCTTGTTTAGCTTATCAGGCATAAACCTGCAAAACTGGTTAAAAATAAAACAACAATAAAAAGTTATAAGAAGTCAAGAAGAAGAAAACAGAATATAAATAAGAATGAAATGAAAAATATTAAGCATTAACTGCTCCTTTCAAAAGACCAGTAGACATCAGGAGTACAATTATTCAAGCTACCCTATAAAATAAATATATAATTTTCCTATTTTTCTTTTGTCCTTTTCTTCATTCCAGGTTTTCCTTCCCAATAAAAAAAATTCTTCCTTTTCCACAGTATCTATTATACCTTCCGAATTTTATTTACTCTTTCATATTCTCACACTAGCAAGACAACATGATGTTTGCCCATGCAGGACTGAATTATGTAATTCAATAATATAATCTCTAGTTTCACCCGTTTATCTATAAATGCCTCGAATTTATCATTTTTGTACCTGAATAATACTTCATTGTGTAAAAATGCTGCATCTTTTCAATAAAAATTCTTTTCTTTGTGAATTAAAGTTCAAATAAATTAAAGATCAAAATATACCCTCTCTAATCACATAATCTCATATCTTATTATTATTATTATTATTATTATTATTATTATTATTATTATTATGGCCCGTTCAGCTTGCCCTGGGGGCGGGGCTGGCACAACATGTGATGCCAGGGATCGAACTGCGGTCTGTGCCACCACCTAAGCTTTACTAAGCAGGTGCTTTAGACCACTCAGCCATCCCGCCAGCCCAATCTCTTCTATATTAATGAGAAAAGTTCTTAGGACATTGTAGCCAATTTTGTCTTCTTGGAATGGATGTGGCACCTTTAGGTCTTCACAGTTTTTATTAGGTCAGTGTTAACTCTGATCTTTCATATAATTCAAAGAATTCATACAATGTACAACACACTCATATGACAGCCTCCATGCATTCTCAACTAAAAATCAAACAAATATGGTAGTCATCTCATGGCTCATATTAATCTCTGTCTACTAGAATTTACAATTTGTGGAATATTTTCCTGTGATGATTTTAATATTTAAATTTTTCCATCACATATGTTGAGGGCTTAGTCCCCAGCCTGGGGCAACTAAGAGAGGCAGTAGATTTCAGAGTCTATCTGGAAGATATGACTTACTCTGAATGTACCCTTGAAGTATATAGTTTTCCCCCTGACTCTGGTTATGTTTTCTTCTCCCTGGCCACTATGGGGGGGACAGCTTTGTTCTACTGTGTGCTCCTTGATA
Source organism: Myocastor coypus (assembly GCA_004027025.1). Classification (NCBI taxonomy): domain Eukaryota; kingdom Metazoa; phylum Chordata; class Mammalia; order Rodentia; family Myocastoridae; genus Myocastor; species Myocastor coypus. Next base: position 5,534 of record PVJA010054445.1, read on the forward strand.
TGATGTTTTGCCTCACTATGGGCCCAGAAATAATGGAGCCAACTGATTGTGAGCTGAAACTTCTGAAGTAGGGACCCAGAATAAATTTTCCTCTTTTAAATTTTTTTTTGAAATAGCAATGAAACGATGACCAATGTACTTAACTTTTATGTGAACTACATCTAATATCTTGATTTTTGAATATTCTGATTTGTTTATATGTATATATTAATTTTTACAAAATATTATTTTACTGTGGCATTTTTGTAATGCCTATAGCACATTTTGATTACATCCACCCATATATTTTTCTCCCTTATACCTCACTACTTCCTTTATCTTGTCTAACAATCCCAAAGGGTATTGTTTTTAATAAATATAATATGGGTTTTTAATGGAAAAATTACAGAATGCGCCATTTGTATCTTCATTTATAAGACTATGAGTTTTGTCTGTACAGTTTTCTTTCCTTCTCTGCTTCTTCTTGCTTGTGCTAAAGAGGCCAGCTCCTGTGAGTTGTGTTGAAATCTCCTCTATGAAGAGACCTATATGACAAGGAACATTCCAATGAGAAATAAATAGCTCAGTATAACATTCTGTAGGGCACCAACTTCTGCCACCAGTGAGTTTCCAGTGACAATGAGTGATCTGGGAAGTAGAAACTCTTCAAGCTGAAACCAGAGATAACTGGAAGGCCAGGCTAAAACCTTGGTTATAGCCTGTGCAAGGTGAGTAGACTGAGGATCTTGTTGAACTGGATCAAATTCCTGCTCTGCAGTAACTGAGATAGTAAGCATTTTCATCTTGAGCCACTACGTTTAGGATGATTCATTATGCAGAAACATAAAATTCATACGCAGGTCAATCTGTAGGCCCTACAGAAGTTACACCAGGTAAAAGTACATACGTTGTACTCTAATACAGCACTCAGTATTCTGTGAAGGAAAAATGACATGTAAGAAATCTTGTTCTTAGCCCTACAAATTGTACCAGTCTACCCAAATATCTGAAGCTCATGATCTGTATATTTAAATTTAATTTGGAGACATTTTTCACCAAGAAACTATTTTTGACCTTATACATTTAAAAATCATTTGCTTAATGATACAAAGTCAACTCTTAGCCTAATGATAATTTCTATAGGCTGCCAGATTCACCATATTTAATGTAAATACTGAAGTGTAAGGTCTATAGCTATGTGTCCTGCTCCTACCCAGAGGCTTTCTTTGTTATTTCAGTCAACTAATTCTGTTTTTTGTCTCTCTCACCATATTCTTGGTGCAACACAGCAGATGTTCAAACTGGAGAAGTTCCAAGGAATAACACCTTAAAATCCAAACAGATACATACAAAAAAGAACAAGGCAGATGGGAAATGAAAATAACCTCTTTATTCTCAATTAAACTGAAAGGAATGTAATTTATCCATGGATAAGTGAGCATGTGAGATTTATCTGCTAACCAGAGGCAGCACAAGACCATCATACTGTCTTTTCTCTCTCCATGGTTGTTTATACTCCTGTGAAATATTCCACATGGAGGAGCAGGGCTGGATGTGTACTCTTTGTTGAAAACCTCATGTCTACGAATAGGAAGAAATAAAGGAGATAAGACAAATAGGTTTGATTTTCTAACCAGACTTACTGCTCAGATAAATCTCACCTTTTTGGGAAGAAGTAGGCAAGGAGGTACATTAGTCCCTTTTCTGTCACTGCGATGAAGTAGCTGATTCCAAATTTTAAGGTACGTTCTTATTCATGGTTTCAGGTGTTGCAGTCCACAGCTGGCTTGTTCCAAGGCAAAAATGACATGGAAAAATAGGATGACAGTGGAAAGCTCGTCAAACCAGGGCATCCAAGAAGCAAAGAGAGAAAGAAGGAGCTGGGGAGAAGAATACATCCTTCCAGACTGTACTTGCAGTGACCCACTTCCTCCAACAAGGTCTCACCAAGTAACAAAACATTCTTCTATGAGCTAATCAGTGGTCAAATCCTCTGATGACCCAATCAACTTCTGAAAGCCTTACCTCAGAACAGATGGTCTATGCCATAACTGAAAGCTAGTCATACTAACCAAAATCAGTAGTGAGTGCTAAGTGTTCACTTATATTTATGTATTTTCTCCAATTACTATCCTCCTATCCACCTCTATATTTTTCTGCTTTTCCAGTTATTGGGCAAGGCTCATGAATATACTACCAAGGTGCTATTGCCTAGTTATCATTCATAGCTTTTCAGCAGTTAGGGTGAAATAAGGATTCATGGGGTTCTTAGATATGGAGAAAACCCAAAGGGTTGACTCCTAGAAAGTTGTTGCTTCAGCATCTACTCTACCTCTTATCTCACCCTATACTTCAGAAAAACAGGGCTTCCATGAGACCTAGTTTTTATACCCAAATATTCTATTTTATATCAAACTATACATGTGGCTCTCCTTCCTATTTAAACCACCTATGCATATTTTTCTTTTGTCTTAATTGCAGTGATACATTTGAAAGAATGCTTTCAGTGTCTTACTCCGTAGGAATTAATTTTGATATATACTATGTGGAAAGATAGTCAAGAATTACAAACATTGGGCCATCCAGATAACTTAGCAGACTAAAGCACCTGCATAGGCAGAGTGAAGATCTGGGGTTTGATCCCTGAAGTGCTGTGCCAGCCCTGCCCCTGAGGCATGCTAAGATGGCAATTCAGACTGGACATGGTGGCACTGGTGTGTTTAGGAGGCTGAAAACAGAATCACTGTAAGTCCAATCTACATAGTGAGACGTATAGACCCTGTACCAAATACATTAAAAACATTAGAAACATGGACATCAGTGTTGTACTGACGGTGATCATGGTTGGTACTTAATTTCTGAGTCACTTAATATATGACCTAGTACCTCTGTGTTTAAAACAGGTAGGATCCATATATAATTTCATTTTATAGGATAAAATAATTTCTTCCTGGAAGACTTGTACACTTTCATAGTCAAGATGATTCAGATTTAGGTAGTTTGGAAGTTAGTAAGGACAGATACTTTAGGAAAAAATATAAATTAAGGAATAAGGTGGAATTTTGGACTGTCAATTTCATTTTGATGAACATATCATGCAGCCTATTTGCCTTATGAAAAAAAAAAATTATCAGTGTCTGACTGAAATGTAAAAATCCACTGCAACTTGATACCCTAATAAAGACCTTTCTTCTTTGGAAAAGATCAACTTGCATCTAAAATAGCTGATCATTTTTTATGGGTCATCAGGGTGTTCACAAATACCCATGACAAAACCAATATTCTCAAAAAGAAAGGATTTGGGCTGGTTTTATTCCACATTCTGCCCAACACTTAGTGTTGGCCCTGTGGTGACAATATTATGATCTTTTTATGTCGCTTATTTAGTATCTAGAGATACTTGCTTTATTTGTGTGTTTGTGTTAGGGGTGTAGGGCTATTATTCAGGGAGACAGGGAACTGAGGAGGTAGGGATCACAAAGACTCATTTGCCTCTGCTTTCTTTTAAAAAATGATGTGTTCAAATCACTTGGCTGAGAAGTCAATTGTAATTTCTGGTGAAGCCTTTCCTTTTTCTTTTACATTTGGAGCTAATGACAACTAGTCAGGTCTGGTCTGGCTCTACATAGATATGATGAAGTTCTGCCTATAGAAGATGGAGTAGCAAAAGTAATATAGCTCCAAAATCTCTTACTTAGAGATGCATTTATTTTATTTTTATTCTTTTTGTATTTCAAAAAATTATGTATATATATATGTATATATATATATATACATATATATATATATATATATATATATATATATATATATATATATATGTTGTTTAACAGGAGATGCGTAATGTTTTAAACTATCATCAGTGAGATACAAAGTGATTCAACAGATTAAGTAAACAGGGCCTTGAAGAGAAATGGGATATTTCTATGGGAGGTCAAAAGCTTTTTGTCTGGAAACTGTAATTATTACCATTACAGTCACTACCATCTCCATTATGCATCACCATTTATTAGATGATTATTATGTGCTTCACGTTCTCCCAACATACTTAATTTACTATGTTAGCTTTATTAAGTTAATACTGTCATTAGTCTTGTAAAATTAAGAAAACTGAGGCTCTTAACAAGCCAAAACAATTTGCGCAGTGTTCCTCAGGTAAAAAGTGAAAATTCAGTGTTCCAAGTCAAACAGGAGATAAATATTTTCAAAAAGTGCCACTAATTGAGCTATATGATTTACAAAGGTATATGCCATCACAAGTCTGTTAGGCTACATTTTTAGTATTTCCTGTTTGTCCCACACTATGTTCTTGTCTGTTTCCATATGTTATGTTACTTACTATTCAAAGTAATTTTATGAGGCTGATGCTATTACAGCTTCTATTTTATAGGAAAGGAAACTAAAACCTCGTGAAGTGAAATGATTTATTGAAGGCCTCATACATAGAGCTCAGTAGTGCCTGAATTTGAAATCTGCATTTAAAGGAAGATGTTGAGTCTTGGTCACACAAAGATACTGCTCTGTGTTTAGGTACATGAAGATAGAAATGTCTGGGTTAGGTAAAATATCTTCCAAGCAGTCATTTATTCTTCTCTTGTCTTCAAGTCACTTAGGTTAAAGTGCTTCAAGGCTTTCACGTCCATATCTAGTCTATCAGAAAATCATTCACAAATTAGCCTATTCATATGTTAACTTTTCCTCCCATGTCCACTGCAAGCACTTTGGTCCATGTACCCATCATCTGCCATTTAGGTAGTTACAGCTGCCTTTTTTTGGTCCTAGCCTTCAAAGGCAGATGCTGTTGGATGTCCATAAAAATCCACTTGATTCTTTTTAAATAGCCAAGGAAATAAAGTGGAAAGCACAGATGTCTGATAGACTATGTAAAATAGCCACCCTTGCAGTAAGAATAGCTGCATGGCTAAGTTATCGTTAGTAGAATATAAACGTGGTATTTCTGAGTCAAGAATTTGTGACTTTTGGTCTTGAGCCCGCTATATCCTCCTTTTTCTGTGTGCTGGAAAGTGAATGTCCTGCCAACCTGGCTTGGACTTTACAGACCTTGGTTGAGAAGGCTAAGTGATGGCTACATAACTTGTGAATCTGGCCCTACAAATCGTGATAAGCAATCAACCTTCTCTCTGGATTTGGACAATTCACAAAACGCTTGACAACAGAAGGGTTTAAGATTTAAATATTATGTATTTTAGAATAGTTAGATAATCTTTACTAGTTGAGCAAATCTGAAATGATTTTGAAATACGACAGATTTTGTATTTTTAAAGATTATTATTTTTTATTAGTACACGTTTGTAGCCCATAATGTTAATATTGTGTGCATGGAGCTAGCACATGTACATAATGCATCTTAATTCCATTTTTTATCTCTTTCCTCTCCTCCTTCCCCACTGTTCTTAAATCATTTCATTTGTTTATTTGCCATATTTTTAAGAAGGGGTCATGCTATGTAACCCACACTCACCTTGAACTTGTGGCAATCCTGTTGCCTCAGCCTCACCAGCACTGAGATTGCAGGTGTGCCCCTGGCTCCAGCTAACTCTTGTTTCCTTCATCATTAAAGAAAGATCAGTCTCCCTACTTCGTATTATCTGCCTTTTATTTATAATGTTTGTTCTTCATATAAGAGAAACCATGTGACATTTAAGGTTCTGTGCCTGATTTATTTCACTCAATATTATGATCTATTGGTATACTCATTCTCCTATGAATGACTGAAATTGATCTTTGTGGCAGAGAAGTATTTCATTGTGTTTAAATACATTTTCATTGCATATTAATCTGTTGATGGACTTCAGGATAAGTTATATTAGGACATTGGCATTTACCTATTATGAGTTGTGCTAGTATAAACCTGGGTATGCATGTATCACTGTAATGCAATTTCTTTAAATCTCTTGGATTAGGTGTGATGAAGTTGTCCTCTGATTTCTCACATAATTTTTCTGATAATTTACATATGTCCTGTTTTGTTTTTAATTTTTCCCGTTCCGTTCCGTTCCGTTTCGTCCCGTTCCCTTCCCTTCCCTTCCCTTCCCTTCCC
>PVJA010054446.1:0-11572 GCA_004027025.1 Myocastor coypus
GCAACAATTATAATTTATTAAACATCTATAATGCTGTGTAATTCACAAGTGTTCCTCGTATTGTACTTTGTGTGTGTGGGGGGGAGGGTTCAATCTCATGACCTTGCACTTTCCAGGCAGGCACTTGTGCCATGGAGCTATCTACTCAGCCCCATGTTACTGTACTTTGTAGACAACATTGAACAAGTTTATCAACACCACTTTTGCAACAGTGGTCTATGTCACATTTTAGTAATTCTTACAGTTCAAACTTCTCATTCTTATTGTATCAGTTATGATATGTGATCAGTTATGTTACGGTTGAAATCATTTTTGGAACATTATGAGTTGTGCCCATGTGATAGCATATTTAAGTGATAAAGTATGTCTTCTGACTGCTCCACTGGTTGGCCCCTCCTCTCCTTCTTTTCTGTCTTTCCTCTTCTACAAAACAAAGTAATATTTAAGTAAAGCCAATTAATAATCTACAGTGGTCTCTTAAGTGTTCAAATGAAAGGAAGAGCCATAAATCTCTCACTTTAAATCAACATCAAGAAATGATTAAGTTTAGTGAGGAAGGCATGGCAAAAGCTGAGACAGACTGAAAACTAGACCTGAAACCAAAACAGCCAATTTGGAAATGCAAAAGAAAGGTTCTTTTTTTTTAAGAATTTTTAAATTTTATTTTATTTTATTTTTTTCTTGTTTCAGAACCTTTGTTTGTTTATTCACTCATTTTTATGGCTGGCTCAGCCCGCCCCGAGGGTAGGGCTGGCGCAGCATGTGGTACCGGGGATCGAACCACGGTCCCTGAAGCCGCCCAAGCCTTCCCATGCAGGTGCTTTAGACCACTGAGCCATGCCGCCAGGCCCCAAAAGAAAGGTTCTTGAAGGAAATTTAAAATGCTACTCCCATGTATGCACACATGATAAGCTGTCAAACAGCCTTAGTGTTGATACGGAAAAAGCTTTGGTGGTCTGGCTAGACTAAATCAACTACAGGAGCCTGGCAGGATGGCTCAGTGGTTTAAAGCACCTGCTTAGGAAAGCTTGGGCAGCTGTAGGGCCTGCAGTTGCATCCCAGGTACCACATGCTGTGCCAGCCCTGCCCTGAGGGCAGGCTGAGCCAGCCATAAAAATAAACAAACAAACAAAAGTTCTGAAACAAGAAAAAAATAAAATAAAATAAAAAATTCTTAAAAAAAAATAAGTCAACTACAGCACTCCTTTCAGCCTAATCCTAATCCAGAATAAGGTTCCATCTCTCTTCAATTCTATGAAGGCTCAAAGAAGCGAGAACATTTCAGAAGAGTTTGAAGCTAGCAGATATTGGTTCATGATGTTTGAGGAAACAAGCAAATTCCTTGTGCATGTAAAGGGAGCAAATATTGATACAGAAGCAGCGGCAAATTATCTAGATGACTCAGATAACATAATTGATAAAGGTTTCTACACTGAACATTAGATTTTCAGTATAGGCCAAACAGCCTTGTTCTTGGAAGCAGATGCCATCTAGGACTTCAATAACTTACAGAATTGGAGTCAAGGCGTGGCTCCTAAACTTCACAAAAAGGCTGACTCTCTTATTCAGCTTAGACTCTAATCCAACAGGTAATTTTGAACCAGTGTTCACTTGCTATTCCAAAAATACAAGATCCTTAAGAATTATAACAAATCTCTGCCTGTGTTTTTTTAATTGGCCTAGATATCAATACAACTTTTTGCAACATAGTTTACTAAATATATTCCATCTATTGTTGAGATTTAATGCTCATAAAAATTTATTCCTTTCAAAATACTACTTCTCACTAACAGTGTACTAAGCTACTACTAAATACCTGCTAATAGAACATTATTTTGGGGCTGGGGAAATAGCTCAGTAGAATAAGCACTTGCCTGGCAAGTACAGGGTCCTGAATTCAAACCCTGGTACTGCCAAAAAAAAAAAAAAAAAAAAAAAAAGAACATCCATTTTGCACTGCATGGATCAAGAAATAAATTTTATTTTCTTTTTTTTGCAGGACCAGGGATTGAACTCGGGCCCCAGTTATTCTACTGAGCCATCTCCCCAGCCCCTTGACTTTCAAATCTTGCTTAAGACATATATTTCTTCGGGGCCAGTGAGATGGTTCAGCAGTCTAAAATGCCTACTACTTAGGAAAGCCTTAAGCAACCACAGAGACTGTGGTTCAATCCCCAGCACCACATGCTGTGCCAGCCCCACCCCCAGGGCAGGCTGAACCAGCCATTATGAAAAACAAACAAACAAACAAAAAACATATATTTCTTGAGCTGGGCATGGTGGTGCATGCCTGTAATTCCAGCACTCACAAGGCTGAGGCAGGAGGATCATTGCAAGTCCAAGACCAGCCTGGGCTACAAAGTGAGCTCAAGGCCAGCCTGAACTGCACAGTGAGACTCTGTCTCAAAAGACAAAAAGAAAGAAAGAAGAAAGAAAGAAAGAAAGAAAGAAGAAAGAAAGAAAGAATTTTTTTTTTAAAAAAGGGAAATATATTTCTTGAGGCTACACAGGTAATAATTCCTTTATTTTTATTTTTTTGTTTGTTTGTGTGACCAGGTTTCAAACTAATGATCTTGCACTTGCAAGGCAGGCACTTGTGCCACAGAGCTATCTCCCCAACCTCTTCCTTTAATAGAGCTTGGCAAAGTAAATTAAAAACTTCTGGAAAGGATTCACTATTTTAAATGCTATGAGAACATTCATGACTTGTGGGGAAAGGTCAAAATATTAGCATTAACAGATGTCTGAAAGAAGTTGATGCCAACACTCAGGAATAAATTTTAAGGGCTCAGTATTTCAGTAGGAAGAAACTACATCTGCAGTAGAAATAGTAGAAACTACATCTGGAATAGGAACACTCAGGAATGAATTTTAAGGGCTCAGTATTTCAGTAGGAAGAAACTACATCTGCAGTAGAAATAGAATTTCTGGAAAGAAATGAGTGTGAAGTTGTGACTGACGGCCATTGTTCAAGATAAAATAATAGGTCAGTACTTGATTCTTATAAATGAGGAATGAAAGTGCTTTCTTCAAATGGAATCTTCTGATGTAGGCACTGTGAGTACTGTTGAAGTGACATTAACCTAGTTAGCAAAGCAAGGGTAGGATTTGAGAGACATGACACCTATTTTTTTCATTTCCATTTAATATTTATTTAGTTTATCTGCAATTAGCACCTCAGTATAAGTGCTATTCTACTTTATTTTTTTTTATGAAACCTGTTTTGAAAGAAGTTCTATGATGGGGAAAAAAATGCTATTAAATGGCATTACAAGGGGCTGGGGAGATAGCTCCGTGGCACAAGTGTCTGCCTGGCAAGTGCAAGTTCCTGAGTTTGAACCCTGGTTCTGAAAAAAAAAAAAAAAAAAAATGGCATTGCATGCTACTAAGAAATCTCTCCTGAAAGGAAGAGTCAATAAATGTGGCAATGTTCTTTGTTGTCTTATTTGAAGAAATCACCATAGCCAGCTCAAGCTTCAGGAACCACCACTGATCAGTGAGTAGCATCAGCAAAAAGATGGTGGCTCATCACAGGCTCAGAGCACCCTTAGCAATTTTTAGTAGCGGAGTGCTTTTGAAATAGGGACTTTTAAAAGACATAATGTTTTTTGGTTTTTTTTTTTTTTTTTTTTTTTTATTCTTGTTTCAGAACCTCTGTTTGTTTATTCACTCATTTTTATGGCCGGCTTAGCCCGCCCCGAGGGCAGGGCTGGCGCAGCATGTGGTGCCGGGGATCGAACCGCGGTCCCTGAAGCCACCCAAGCTTTCCCAAGCAGGCGCTTTAGACCACTGAGCCATCCTGCCGGGCCCCAAGACATAATGTTAATTGTAGATTTAATGGACTGAAGCATAAGCATAACTTGGATATGGACTGGGAAACAAAACAAATGTGTGATTGAACTTATTGCAATATTTTTTTTATTGCAGTCGTATGGAACCATAACTGAACTATTTCTGAGGTATGTCTGAATACCTACCAAATATTTATTTTATTTATTTATTTTCTTGTTTCAGAATTTTTGTTTATTTATTTTTATGGCCGGCTCAGCCCTGAAGGCAGGGCTGGCACAGTATGTGGTGCTGGGGATTGAACCGTGGTCCCAGCAGCCGCCTAAGCTTTCCTAAGCAGGTGCTTTAGACCACTGAGCCATCCTGCTGGGCCCCTACCCACCAAATCTTGATCATTCTCAGCACACATCTTCCTTCTCAGTCCTTTTTAAAAGATGCTTTTGAGACAAAATTTCAGCAATTTATAGTCCTTCTGCATCAGCCTCCCAGAGGGCTGCAGTTACATATGTATACCACTATACCTGGCTGAGCTCATCTTTTCTTTTCTTTTTTCTTTTTTATTTTCTTTTTCTTTTTTTTTTTTTTTTTTTTTTTTTTTTTTTTTTTTTTTTTTTTTTTTTTTTTGTGGTACTAGGGATTGAATTCCAGACCTTGTGCTTGCCAGGCAAGCTCTTATTCCCCTGAGCTATCTCCCTGCCCCCCTAGTTTTTTTTTGTTGTTGTTGTTGTTGTTTGTTTGTTTTGTTTTGTTTTTTCCAGTATCAAGGATCAAACTCAGAACCTTGTGCTTACAAGGCAGGCATTTATGCCACTGAGCTATTTCCTCAGCCCTGATCTCATCTTTTTTAAAAGTGTATATTTCAAAGTTATTTGGGGCAAGGGTAAACCTCAGTGGTGAAGCAGAAGTTCAGCAGCATGGGGCCCTTTATTCAATACAAAGCACAAAAAAATGGCTGAGTTATCTGTTGTAAATGACTTTTCACAATTGTGTCATTTGATATATATGAAACAGACCTAAAATTTATCACTTGATTTTGTTTTTGTTTTTGTTTTTTTGTCTTTTTGAGACAGGGTCTCACTATGCAGTTCAGGCTGGCCTTGAGCTCACTTTTGTAGCCCAGGCTGGTCTCGAACTCGCACCAATCCTCCTGCCTCAGCCTCCCGAGTGCTGGGATTACAGGCATGCACCACCATGCCCGGCTTATCACTTGATTTTGAAGGCATGCTATTTTATAAAGTAAAGAGAAACATAGTCCAACTTCAGTTGAGAAACAATAAGTTCTCCTACTTGTTCCTTCTGTGATATCAAAGATACACACACACACACACACACACACACACACACACACACACCCCACCCAAGGACAAAACCTGAGCTTTGCCTAAGCTAGGCAAGAACTCTGCCACTAAGCTACATCCCCAGACCTAGAGAAGATATTGTGTAAGAAGGCTTAGGAGGCATTTTTTTAATCACAAGTTTTTTTGTTTCATTGGTTAGTTTCTTCAAGTCATTCATTAATTCATCAGTTCTTACCCCTTCTTCTTCTCTAGCTCCTCCATGGTTAACCACTTTGAGCTTCTGTTTTCACAATCTGCTTTATAGCCAACTGACTTCAGGAGAGCTTCTCATGACCTACAGGAATGAAAGGAAACACACCTGCCTAACTGCAAACATTTGACAGCCACCTCTAAGCTGTCTCTAAACATAGTTGTCAAAACCTGACTTTTGTATGTTGCTAAAATCGTGTATCCCATCATTCTTTTTTTAAATTTTTATTTCTTTTTTGTTTGTTTGTTTCAGAACTTTTTTTTTTTTTTTTTTTGTCTTTTTGAGACAGGTTCTCACTGTACAGTTCAGGCTGGCCTTGAGCTCAGTTTTGTAGCCCAGGCTGGTCTCGAACTCTCACCGATCCTCCCAGCTTTGTTTCAGAACTTTCGTTTGTTTTTTTTTATGGCCGGCTCAGCCTGCCTTGAGGGCAGGGCTGGCGCAGCATGTGATGCCAGGGATCGAACAGCAATCCCTAAAGCCACCTAAGCTTTCCTAAGCAGGTGCTTTAGACCACTGAGCCATCCTGCCAGCCCCCCCCCCCAATTGTTTTAAAACTGTGTCTTTAAGAAGAAAGAAGGGCCAAGGAGATAGCTCCATGGCTTAAGTGCCTCCCGGCAAATGCAAGTTTGTGAGTTTGAACCCTGGTCCCACAAAAAAAAAAAAAAAGAAGAAGAAGAAAAAAGAACATGTTAATGTAGATATTCTGTACTGGCATATCTCCCTGACAGCAATTGTTTTTGTTGTTGTTTTTTAAGAATTTTAAATTTTATTTATTTAATTTTTTCTTGTTTCAGAACCTGTATTTGTTTATTCACTCATTTTTAAAATATTTTTTATTTTATTTATTATTTTTATTCTTGTTTCAGAACCTCTGTTTGTTTATTCACTCATTTTTATGGCTGGCTCAGCCCGCCCTGAGGGCAGGGCTGGCGCAGCACGTGGTGCCGGGGATCAAACCACGGTCCCTGAAGCCACCCAAGCTTCCCCAAGCAGGCGCCTTAGACCACTGAGCCATCCCGCTGGGCTCCAGCAATTGTTGATATATAAGAATAAGCTTTTACTGTATCTTACCCACAAGTAGTGAAATCTGGTTTGGGGCAGGTTGTGTTGTGTTGTGTTATGTTGTGTGCCCTGTTGCTGTGTAATTTTCTTTCTTTCCCCTACTGTGTCATTTTGGAGCTTACTCTAAACCACTGACCCAGTGCTGCCCTTGCCGCAGCCCTAGGTAAGCTGTTCAGGGATCCTCTCTAGAGGGACACAGGTCAGGCCTGGAATCTTGTCCTGTTGTTTACTGCTCTGTGATTCTAGAAAAAATATTAAACTTCTTCAAGCCTTGTTTCTTCCTGTGTAAAACGGGAAGAGTAAAGTCCTCCCATGCTGCAGCAAGGTTTAAATAAAACCAGGCATAGAAAGGACTGCTTTAGTCAAGTTTCCTGATTAAGGGAATGTTTGCATTTTTGTTTTTATTAGAATGAGTCATCAACAAAACAAAGAAAACTGAGTGCATTAAAAAAATGAAGGGAGTATATTTTACTGGAAGTGAGGTCATTTTGTCCAGGAAACACTGGACAAGTATTCAGAAAGGGTGCAAGAGTGGCTTCAGGGACCTCAGATCTTAGTACCTGGTTTCTTCTTCCAAAATGTCCCACTATTTTTTTTTTCCCCCACTATTAACATGACTTACCTTCAAACTTTTTGCTTGTACAAAAAAAAAAAAAAATGTTTTCTCTCCCTGGCTGACAGACTGGCTTTTCCTAGTCGATGTTGTTACCAAATTGAATCAGCTGTGACCAGGGTGTAACATCCTCTATACAATCCTCTATAGGTCTGCAAGAGCCTATTGGCAAGAAGACCAAGGTTGATTGGGATTCCAAAAGGTTATCATTCCAGTGCTAGGAAATGTCTGCCACATAGTGAGTGCTTAGTGGATCTTAAGTATGAAAGTTGTTGTTCATAGGATAATTTTTAGCCTCTGTATTTAGTTATGCCATATACCAGTTTCCTCCCTTTTTCCTCATGCTTGATTTTCCTTCCCCACCTCAGTGATGGAGGGATTTTTTTTTTCACAGATCCTAGATAGAGCCTGACATTCCTCCCTCTTTTTTTATTCCTTTTCATTTCTCCATATTTGCTTTTGTTATGGGGACTAAACCAAGGACCACCCACTGTCTCCTTTTTGAATGACAATGAGGATATTCACTTATTCATTTAGAAAAAATTTCTTCCATACTTGTCCCCCCCCCCAGGACTCTGCACTTGCCAGGCAGGCACTTGTGCCCCTGAGCTATCTCCCCGCACCTCTTCCTTGCTTGGAATGAGGTAGTGCTCTTGGTAAAAGGATACAGTAGATAACAAAGGCTTTGCCTTCATAGAACTTACATTCTAGTGGGGACTAGAAGGCAGAGAGTAACCCATAAGTCATAAATCAGTGTAATTTGATGTAGTAGGTTGCATAAGAAAAATAGAGCAATTTGAAAGAATAGTGATAGTGGAGGGAAAAAGACTGAAACTAAGTAAGCAAGGCTCAGTCAAAGCAGATGAAATAAGTCTGTGCACTGTGAGAAGGAGCTAAATTCTTAGTGTGAGGATAGTATGACTCCACTGAAAGATTTTGAATGGGGGGTAGTAAGATTTGATTTCTATTTATAAAATGTCATTCTGCCCACTGAGAGTGACTGTAGTAGAGTCACACAGAAAACAAGAGTAGACAACTGCAATCATCCCAGGCTGATCAGACTTAGGATATATTTTGTGTTTTATTTTATCCTGAAATGTTTTGTAGGAAAAGTTGGGGGGTGGGCAGGGAACATTAATGGGCCTCAGTGAGGTTTTGGCAATAAAGAGTTAAACCTAGGCTAGATAGAAAATAGCTGAAACAAGAACACAGAGAGTAGGAGCAAATATAGCTGGCCTGGCTTACTTCATACCAAGGCAGGATGCCTTCTTTGCTCCATCTTAAATTAAGCACAAGAGCAACAGAATGGGGAGGGGAAAACTATACCATAAAAACTCACTTAGTATATAAAATATGCATTTACACTGTTAGGTTTTTCAGCACTGCTGTAAAGAGATAGGAAGGATGAAAAGAAGCCTTTATTAACTCCAAAGACATCAAGGATCAAGAACGGCTGGGAAAATCTCTCACCTGAGACAAAGAATGCTGAAACTTTCATGGACTTTGGCTAGGGGTGGAGTTTGAGGGACAGTTTTAATTACATGTAAGGAGCTGACAGAGGTTTCATGTGTATGGGAAAAGTGAGAGGAAATTATACCTAGAGTTCAAGTGGGGAAGAAAGACAAAGTGGTCATTGGAAAGATAAGTGGTTGTTCTAAGAGCTTCAGCCATATAAATGACCAATATAATAATTTAGCAGTTTATACTAAGGCCAGAACCTATCAAACACCTAAATACTCACACACCCATATATATATATATATATATATATATATATATATATATATATATATATATATTTCTCATCGTATTAATACACGAAAATTAACATGCAGCTTTTTTGTTAACTTGTCCTTGGCCTTGAATGTAACTCCACTGTAAATCTCAAGATAAACACTTGGACAGCACAAAAAGAACAAAGAAGTGTTTATCCAACAATGTACATGTATGGAATGAAAGGGACAATGGCTAAATCAGAGTTCTCAGAGCCCAAAATAGCTAATCAAGTGATAACCACTCTCCAAGGGCAAAGTTTCTCCCTGTTTAGTTAAAGAGACTTAAAACAAAGACCCTCAAGTGCCAGCTCTGAGCTCACTACCCTACTCCAACAAGGCAGCTATCTACTTATTTTCTCTTCTTTCCCAATAAAATGATTTCGCTTCCCTATTTCTATGTCTAATAAAATGGTTTTGCTTCCCATTGTGAACATAAATCTCTAACTCTTGAGTTGATATAGGGTTTTTTTTTTTTTTACACACCCTAGATAAAAATCTGCCTTCACATAACAGTTTCAAGAAGGCAAGTGTAAAGAATAATACAGCCGGGCATGGTGGCTCATGCCTGTAATCCCAGCCCTCAGGAGGCTGAGGCAGGAGGATTGGTGTGAGTTTGAGACCAGCCTGTGCTACAAAAAGTGAGCTCAAGGCTAGCCTCAACTGCATAGCGAGACCCTGTCTCAAAAAGAAAAAAAAAAAAAATACATTTTTTAAAAATTAAAAAAGTAAAAAGAATAATACATAGTAAACCTGTCCTCTGAGTCTCAAGTCCTAACATTTTGCTATATTTTCTTTAGATTTTTTTTGTATGAAATATATTTTTAAAATACAAAAAAATAAAAATAAAAATAAAAATAAATAAAATAAAATATAGTATAGAGGGGTGGGGGGAAATAGCTCTGTGGCACAAGTGCCTGTCTGGCAAGTTCAAAGTCATGAATTTGAACCCCGGTCCCACAAAAAAACAACAACAACAACAAAAAAAAAAACAGTATAGGCACACACCTATAGACTTGGGAGGCTGAGGCAAGAGAACTGGTGCAAACTCGAGAACAGCCTGGGCTACAAAAAAAATGAGCTCAAGGCCAGTCTGAATAGCATAACAAGACCCTATCTCAAAAAAAAATAATAATAATAATTAATTAATTTAATTAAATTAAAACACAGTATAGGCCCCTGAGTAGCCCATAGAGATCCTATTCCCTTACTCTCTGAGATACTTATTGTCCTAGTTTTGGTGGTCGTCATTCACATATGTTTTTAATTTTTTATCATAATGAAGTATGTCTATAAATATGCAAAATTTATATTCTGAAAAAGTTTAAATAAGTTGTGAATAACTTGCAACTTGGTTATTAGTGAGCATTGTCTCTGAGATTTATCCATGTTTTTATTTTCAGTTCTGATTTATCCATTTTGCTTTGATCCCACAAAGCATTCTTTTGCAGGAATATATCACAATGTATGTAGCCACACTTTTATTGATTGATGAATTCAGTTGACTTCTGTCTTTTTCTCTCATAAACAGCAATGCAATACATATCCTTGTGTGTATCTTCTAATGCACAAATACACACATGGGTGCCCCTAGGTGACTGTTTCCCTTCACATATCATAGCACAAATAGAGAATGATAAAATGTGTGTAGTACATTGGTAAGCTGGAGAGAATTTAAGAACAACTATCTGGGGTGTGGCTATTTTTATCATATAATTATGAAAAGAAAAAATGAAATAAGTTTTTAAGGAAAATGTGAAATTTATATGAAACTTTCTTTTTTGTTTGTTTATTTTTTTTTTTTTTTAGAATTTTTTATTTTTTAATTTTATTTTCTTGTTTCAGAACCTTTATTTGTTTACTCACTCATTTTTATGGCCGGCTCAGCCCGCACAGAGGGCAGGGCTGGCGCAGCATGTGGTGCCGGGGATCGAACTGCAGTCCCTGAAGCCGCCCAAGCTTTCCCAAGCAGGCGCTTTAGACCACTGAGCCATCCCGCCGGCCCTGTTTATTTATTTTTATGGCTGGCTCAGCCTGCCCTGAGGGCAGGGCTGGCGCAGCATATGGTGCCAGGGATTGAACCGCGGTCCCTGAAGCTGCCTAAGCTTTCCTAAGCAGGCGCTTTAGACCACTGCGCCATCCTGCCAGGCCCCTAAAACTTTCTTTCTTTGTTTTTCTCATAATGACAGAAACTAATATAAAACTGTTCAAAGAAATTTGTTGAAGCAAATTAAAAACTCATAAAGCCTTTTATAGCCATTCAAGTGTTGAAATTAAGCTAGACATAAAGGCCAACGCTCATAATACCAGAACCCTGGAGGCTGAGGCAGGAGGATAACTGAAAGTAGGAAGCCAGCCTATACTACATAGTGAGACCCCATCTCAAAAGACAAAAAAAAAAAAAAAAGTTTCAATTATTTATTTATTTATCTATCTATTTATTTATTGTATAGGACTTTGAAATGAAGTTCAGGCTAGCCTTCAACTCATTGTTTACTGGTCTGAAACTTCCAGCAACCATCCTTCTTCAACCACTCTTGTGTCAGGAGTTCAGGACTGGGCTACTATGTCTAGATAAAAGTATATGTTGAAAATGTAACATATTCCTTTTATTTTTTTTTCCAATTCTTTTATTGTTTAAATTTAAAAATGGTTATATTACATATTTTCATCATCGGATCAGTTTAGATTAATACATATAGGTATATAAGATTGATCAAACAACTAAGCATTAACCTTTCTAAATCCACATTACTTTTTTTTTTTTTTTTTTTTTCCCCCTTTTTTT
>PVJA010054447.1:0-11573 GCA_004027025.1 Myocastor coypus
AGAGAGAGAGAGAGAGAGAGAGAGAGAGAGAGAGAGAGAGAGAGAGAGAGAGAGAGAGAGACAGAGAACTCCAGAGATTCAGGGAAGCTGCTGTTGTATCTCCTTTTTTCACCCAGGAAGCTAATGACAGGGCACTGGAATGCTTTTTCATAAACACCTAACAAGTCCATCACAATGACTGCTATAGAAATAACATTGAGTTATGGTCACACTTTGAGTCTCCTAGAAGTGCATCTAAGCAGTACAGCCGAATTCACATCTAGAACTTGTATCTGTATCACAGTCTGCAAAAAAGTAGTTTCAGTTTTCTGCTTCTGCAGTACAAGAAAGTAGTCTTGTACTGCTGAGTGTGCCCTTTTCATCATACCTGTACAGTAGCTCTAGATTTACTTGTGTGTTGAAAGTTGGGAAATAATGTGTATTTGCTGGACAGAAATTGACCAGAAACTGATTGTTATCTTTTTTTTTTTTTTTTTTTTTTTTTTTTTTTTTTTTTTTTTTTTTTTTTTTTTTTTTTTTTTTTTTGTCTTTTTGAGACAGGGTCTCACTATGCAGTTCTGGCTGGCCTTGAGCTCACTTTCGTAGCCCAGGCTGGTCTTGAACTCGCACTGATCCTCCTGCCTTAGCCTCCCAAGTGTTGGGATTACAAGTGTGTGCCACCACACCCGGCCCCAAGAAACTGAGAAAATTGTTTTATGTGAGTCAAGATTGTATTGGGGGAGCCTGTGAGATGGTTCAGTGGTCTTAAGCACCTGCTTAGGCAAGCTTAGGCAACCACAGGGACCACAGTTTGATTCCTAGCAGCACCACATGCATCGCCAGCCCCACCCCCAGGGCAGGCTGAGCTAGCTGTGAAAAAAAAAAAAAAGATTGTATTGGGGTTTGTGATTGTAAACAACAGAATCCACTTTGATTTAACTAAAAAGGTTATTAAAGTATTGAGAAACCCATGGAATCCAAGGAGAACCAGAAAGTCTGATTTGGGGGAAAGTATCAGATACTGTGCCCAAAGCACATTGGAGAACTGCTCCGGTGAAGGTTTCCTGGGTGCCAACACTGGTAATGAACCCACAGTCTGTGCTCAGTGCCAAGTGCTCTGTCATAGCTGCCTCCAAAAGAATGAGCTCCCTCACTGCCACTCTCAGTGAAACAATGGGTTGCACTGGACACCTGCCTCTTTTATTTTGCTCCCTAGTAATTCACAGTCATATGCAGGTGTGTCTGACTGGCTGAGACTGCTCTATTAGCAAGATAAGAGAGCGAATTCTTTTGCTTTGGAGAATAGCAATTCACTGTGTGAGATTTTCAAGACTGAAAAAAGGTATTTCAAAGACTAAAGGCACCCGTAAACATGGACTGTCACTGTGGTGAGCAATAAGGTGAAAATAAGCTATATTTCGTAAATGGAATGATCTAGTTTCATCTTATATCTAAATTTATCTTTGTAACTTTTAAAAGAATAGAATCTGGCTTAAACAGTTCAACCTGTATCAGGTGAGTGAACCAGGCCTGTTTAAGGTTTGGAAACAAGCTCTACGAAAGTCACTTAGGTGCACCCCATCCCATACGGAATGTAATTTAAGTATCGTCATGTGTTGGGTTTCACTTGTCATGCTTTATAGACATATGCTGTACTTCCGTTAATGTTGGTTCTGCCACTTATTGACCTGATAATTATTTTAGACTTCAAGTGTTTTCATGAGCTTGAAAAACACACTGGCACTAAGTAATGTGTCCATAGTGCCCAGTGTGTCAAACAACTTTTCTACTCTGTGTGATGCAAAGGGACCTGTTGTGCACATTTAGACCAGAAAGTTAAATCCACAGCCTCCCAGGCAAGATAGTGTCCTGGCAGTAGTGCCAGGAAGTGATGAGATCCCCAATGGGGAAGGAGGGGACAGGAATCAGGCTGTAAGGTACCTGTACATGTGCTGGCATTAACATAAGGAACACATAACATAGCTTTTGTCATGCCTTATAAGATAAACTTTTTTTTTTTTTTTGAGATCTGTGAAATTAACTTATAGCAGTCCACAGAAGAATGTGTACATATGAAAATGATAAATATATCACGGAATCAAACTAAATGCAAATAGGTGTTTTTACTATTGCTTTTTTTGTTTGTTTGTTTTGTTTAGTTTTAAATCATCACTGATTCCCTTACCTTTGAGGGAAAATATAGAGAAAGAATGTACAATACCTGAGAGCAACGAGGTGCTCTGAATGTTCCGCAGGTCATTACTAGGTCCTGGAAGGTAATGTGGAGAATTTCTAGCTAAGCCAGTTAACTACATTTAAAAAAAGTTCAATGCATTTGTGCACAGACTTGTTACTCAGAAAGGAGTACCATTTACTTCTTGGTCTTCACTCAGTTGATAGCTTATTCTAGGTAAGATTGGTTTTCTTCTTCTTTTAATTGTCTAAGGGATTAACTGTCACCTCATTATCTTTGTTAATCACTTCCAGAGCTTTTTTCTGTTTCCATCACAGTGGTCAAGAGAATCACAAAGAAAGTGCTAAATTTCTGTACACAAAGAATGTTGATTGTCAGCTGCCCATGCATGTGCCTATGAATGTTACAGTGGTAGCAATGGGTGGAATTAAATATTTCTTGAGAAGTGCTTCTTAATGTGTGGCTGTGGGAGATTTGATGTCAGAGCTATATACTACCCAGTAAGGGAACCATAGGAGATAGAACAGGAGCCATTTAGATACCCAACAGATGCTCCTTCAGAATGGTTTAGAATATCCTATTGATACGGTTCTTTTAAGCAGTTTGCTTGAAAGGTTTTATTTTATTTTATTTTATTTTTTAATTTAAAAAGAAATTTGTGGGGCCCAGCAGGATGGCTCAGTGGTCTAAAGCGCCTGCTTGGGAAAGCTTAAGTGGCTGCAGGGACCGCAGTTTGTTCCCCAGCACCACATGCTGCACCAGCCCTGCCCCCTCAGGGCAGGCTGAGCCAGCCATAAAAATAAACAAACAAACAAAAGTTCTGAGACAAGAAACAAAATAAAATAAAATAAAAAATTCTTTAAAAAATAAAAATAAAAATAAATTGTGGCAGTATAAAGACAAAATGCTTGATAGGTGTATCTGTGGACTTTCAAAAATAAACAAAAATTTCAATTTAAAAATTGAAGTTATAAAATAGAGGTGTGCTCTCAGCTAAGCATTCCTTTCTAGAAATTTATAAGCGCAATTATCCTTGAACAAATAAACATATCTCCATGTTTTTCCATAATGTGTCCCTAAAATAAATGAAAAGATGACATTACCTCTCATAGCAGTACAAAGTGATCAAAATAATTGAAACAGATGAAGGGTGTTAAAAGTAGGTGAGAAGTTTGATCCCCAGTACCACACACACACAATAAGTAAATTGGATTTCCCAATGATCTAAGGTAAAATACTTAATTTTCTTGATTTTAAAAGGATTGTCTGTTTTTCTACGTCAAAAACAAAAAACTTGAATATGACAGATTTTTTTTTTTTAATTTATGTATTTGTTGCAAGGTCTCACTACCCAGCTGAGACTCAGTGATTCTCCTGTTTTCAGCCTCCCCAGTGCTTGAGGTCACAGATGTGTGCTCCCACGCCCAGACTCGGTGAATGGCTCAGTGCACCTGGTGCAGTGTGTGGTACTGGTGATCAAATCCAAGTCCCTGTGCTTGCCTAAGCAGGCACTTAGTCCTCTGTGCTATTTCACCGGCCCAAGAATATGACAGATTTTAGAGCAACAATGGATAAGAATGTTTTGAAGATGTACGAATCCTTTCATCATTTTTACTCTGTCAAAACTGTGGTCACAAAATAATACAAACTCATGCTAAGTAGAGTAGAAATTAAATTTATTGAATTTTGGGTAACTCCCAGAATCTGGAAAAGGCTAGAAAAATGGGCCTTGAGAAATGAACAGGAACCAAGGCAGGCTGAACCTGGGAAACCCTGCCCCCTGCAGGAGCAGGCTCATTAGGAAATTGCTCTGTGGTGTACAGTGCCACTGTCCCCACCAGATCGGGGATGATACCGGTGGTGCTGCTGCAATTAATTTGTCACCTGTGCCTTTATTTTTACCTTCTTTCTCAAGGCTGAAAGTCCCTGATTGGACTAGCCAGTTGACTGAGAGTTCTAAGGTACCTGATGCACATTTTTTGTCTTCAGAGTTTTGGAGGGAAAATATATTGTGGGAGGCCACTCTTATTTCTATCTCTTTGTTCCCAGAATTGTGTATGTTGACTATGGAAAAAAATGAGTGCCACATATCGGTGCTTGATTTGAAAGATAAATTTTATCTTATAGGTCAGTATTTTATCCTCATAATGTATTGTCTCCCAGCTGACACTGTAATAGAATCCTCAGTTTAGCCTCTGTAAGAGGTGAGGTGGTTTTTGATAAAAGAGTATATAGGAGCAGTACATTCCCTGGGTTGTCAGCCTGTGGGTTTATTTTTTTCGCTGTAAAGTGAGCTCCCTTTTCAGAATCAGTGTGCTGTGGAGTGCCAAATAAATGTCCCTTCCACACTCTGTCTCAGCTTCTGTTTCCTTTCCTGTGTATCTGCAAATTGCAGTAATAATGGAAGTACCATGAAAATTCTTTTTTTTAGCATTCCTCAAGAGAACTGGTATTTCTTCTGCTTGGTTATTCTAGTGTTAATGGATTAATCCTAATAGTAAACTTCTTATCATATGCAGATGTTTAGACATCAAGACTCTTCTTAGTTCACTTAATGGTTTGAAATATAAGTAACCTTTATATAATAATGTTGTGTCACTTAATTATAAGAGTACAGATCAAGGAAGAAACAGACCAAAGTAAGATTGAAATCCAGCAGGGCAAACAGTGAATCTCATAACTTCAAGTCTGGCATCGAGGGCCTGTGGTGGGTGGTGTGGGTCCCAAAGGATTAGGCAGCCTCACCCTCATGGCCTTGCTGACTGCTACAATGCATGGTCTCTTTCTCAGCTGACTTTGCTTTCTGCCTGTGGAGGCTCCACCTCCCTGCATCTCTGATTGCCTGGGGTCTCCATGACAGCTCTGATTTCACTTTCCCATCACATTATTCTTTCAGGGACTGCTTGCAGAGACTCTGATTGCACCCCATATCTTTCCCCTCAGACCTTCCTTAGAAGTGTGGTGAAAATCTTTGTGACTCTACAGCTCTTGCATTCTGCATGCCTGTAAAACCACCATCAAGGGGCCAGTTGCAAGATCTGCTGTCAGCTGCAGTGACCTCTGATAGACTGGGTAGCAAGTGTCTGTTACTTTTTACTCATTGCTGGGATGAAATACCCGACTCCCAGAATTAAGAAAGAAGAGCCTGGGAAGATAGCTCCGTGACACAAATGCCTGCCTGGCAAGTGCAAGGTTGTGAATTTGAACCCTGGTCCCACAAAAAAAAAAAAAAAAAAAAAAAAAAAAAAAAAAAAAAAAAAGAGGTTTATTTAGCTTAGTTAGCTCACAGTAGAGGTTTTAGTCTATACTTGGCTGAATCCAAGGCAGAGTAGCACATTGCAGAGGGCAGCAGTTTATGGCCGAGATTCTAGCTATATTCCTGCAGGTAAGTTTTCTACGTTTTGTCCATGAAGGGAGGAGATGCAGCTGGGGCCTCTTGCAAGCCCTTCTTTCTCCCACTCTGACTGTGAAGATCAGAGCTCCTTCAAGGAGGTGGCACACAGAATCCTTCCTCAATTCCCTTTTATATCCTTTTTGTGCTGAGTCACTCTAGGGAAGGCCCACCACCCCCTAGGCAGGGGGTGTAGAACTAAACAGTGTTCATGTCCTCCTCTTGCATAGGATGAGGATGTTGATAAAGTAGAAACCCTAGCTCTCTGCTGAGTCACTTAAACTTTTTTTTTTTTTTTTTGTAGAACCACAGATTGAACTCAGGTCCTTGCACTTGCCAGGCAAGGGCTTATTCTACTGAGCTATCTCCCAGGCCTTACTTAGTTAAACTTTTAAACTTCAAGTTAAAGCACTGTATCAACCAGTACAATAAGGAAATAAATCTCTGAATCTGTTTGCTGGGGAGCCCTATGCAAGCAGAGTACCCTTAGGCTCTGTTCTTAAGGCAAAATTTTTCAAGGGAGTTCATACATTTGCACGCTTGAGACTGTGCTAGGTTAGGCCTGGTCAGTCCCTGAAATGTACTTTTCTATATTTGGCTTTTTAATCGTCTTCATCTTTTAATAGTTACATCTTCCCTGGCCCCAAGTGTACAAGCATTTTTTTTTTTTTTTCCTAGCTATACTGCAAGATTTTCAAATCTTTCTACACTTTTTCCTTATGATTTTGCCTGGAAAGGTAGGTAACAGCAGACATTAATACCTGTAGTCTACCTGGAATGCTGTGCTATCAGATAAACTAATCAGTCACCTTCAAATTGAACCTCATGCAGTCTCAGAATGGACAAAATGTAGAAAACTTACCTGCAGGAATATAGCTAGAATCGCCTGTGGTGCAATTCCAACAGTCTTATTCCATGTGACACCTCCATTGCCTTTGCTGTTCTGCTGTTATTAGTCCTGTCAGCATTCTAGTTTCCTGATCTTCTACCAGAACTGTCCATGAAGCTCTGCATACAGTTTGCTAAGCTTTCTTGAGCCTGCTTTTCCACCCAGACTCCTCCTGCAAACCAGTTGCAAAGGCTTCAGTCACATGGTTGCTTTAGTCACAGCAGTGGTCCCAGCCTGGTACCAACTTTCTGTGTTGGCTTTCTATTGGTCTGACAAAATAAATGCCTTACAGAAATGTAGTCAGAGTTCTCAAGGGAAGAGATTTAATATAGAATGTATAATATATTTATAATACTCACCCAAAAAATCAAATGTAGAGGAGGACAAGAGATCTGTTCATGTGCGAGGGACCCAGAAAATCCACTGAGGGCCTGGATTCCATGATAAAGTCCTGCACAAGTCCAGTGGAGAGCTAGAACCCATGGCAATGCCTCATGAAAGTTGTATCCAAGATTTGTGCTGGGAAGGCCCAGAGGTCAACAGTGGAAGCTAGAAAGTCTGTGCCAGCAGCCTGAGGGATCTGCACTGGAGCCAAGAAGCAATGTCTAAGGTAGGGACGACAGCTCCCCTGAGAGGACCTGTGGCCGTCCTCAGTGACAGGGAGAACAGCAGAGTTCATATTAACAAAGCCAGCCTGACAAGCTTCTCCAGCAATGTGCCAGCTTCCGTCTAGTTCTGCTTTTATACTGCTGGCAACAGTCCTCAGGTGAACCTTCCCCACCTGAAACCCCACTGACTTGGTTCAGCTGGGTGTTCCAAATTGATCCTTAGTTAACCCACCACAGATTAAATGAAGGAAAGGTGTTTTTTTTCGACTCAAGGTTTCAGAGGTTTTAAGGCATGATTGGCTGTGTCTGTTATTTCAGGGCCTGTGTGGAGACCTGGCATCAGGCAGGCTTGCCCCTAAGGGCTCACTCATTTCCTCCAACTAGGGTGTATCTTCTTAGTTTTTGCCATCTTCCAAAAGTGCATCAGCTGGGACCAGGAGTGACATTTAAGATACAAAACAGATGTAGATACAGATAGGTAATAGAGATAAATGTGCATTGTTTCCCTGAAAACAAGACCGAAGGAAAGTAAACTTCAGCGATAATCATTACCACAGTGATGGTCAGTGTCATGCAGATTACACCTCACGATTCTCTTGTTCATTGGCTACTCTATAATGGCAAGAGGGGCAAGGACAGGTTGGTTTGGGCTGGCATTTTTGATATCTAGTTCCTAGTTTTGAGGAAACATGATAGATACATAGATATAGAGATATAGATTGATAGGTATGTAGATATATATATATATATAGATGGTTGCCATCAGCACAGACACATCTTTTCTGTTAAATTTGCTCCCATGCTGTAGCCTAAACTCAGCTCTTTTTTTGTTCTTGGTGGTAGTGCTGGTGATGGGACCCAGGGTTTTGAGCACACAAGGCAAGGACTCTACTACCAGTGAGCCACATCCCCAGGCTCCTGTGCTGTAGCCTAATGAGAAAGAACGAAAGAAAAAACCTGATAAACCCAGTCACTTCCTTTGCACCTTAATCTACCAAAACTCAAATGTTATTTTGTTTTTCATCTTAACTGCCGTTTAGAAGCAGAAATTCTTTCTTCATATCTGTTTTTCTTTTGTAAAAATCTTTTTGGTTTCTGTCTTTTTTTGGGGGGGATATAAATACCATTTATTGCATGTGACACTGGGGATTAAACCTAGATCTTGTGCTTGCCAGGCAGGTCCATAGATGACCAGGTTATCCCCTCTGTCCCAAGTCTCCTTTTTTCTATCTCACTTTGAGTGGGGAAGATGGGAGCAGGAGACTGGAAAATGAGAAGAAAAGCTTTTTTTTTTTTTTTTTGTCTTTTTGAGACAGGGTCTCACTATGCAGTTCAGGCTGGTCTTGAGCTCACTTTTGTATCCCAGGCTGGTCTTGAACTCTCACCGATCCTCCTGACTCAGCCTCCCAAATGCTGGGATTACAGGTGTGCGCCACCACGCCCGGCTAGGAAAGCTTTAATTTGGGTCATAATCTATGGAGGCTTCAGTGCATGGTGGGAGAAAGCATCCCTCCCCATCTCTCCATCCCTCCTCCTCCCCACCATGGATTGAACTTGGGACCTTGGGTTTGCCAGTCAGGTGCTTATGTCTCCCTGACCCTTTTTAACTTGTTTTTTTGAATACTAGGGATAAAACTCTGGAGCTTGCCCTTGGCAAGCAGGTGCTTATGCCACTGAGCCATCTCCCTGGCCCTCATGGCATGGCTGATGGGAAGCAGCTGCAACCCCAAGACCTGCTATTCCGACTGGACCCCATTTTCTGACAGAAGCTACCTATAAATCCCCATAATCCAGTCATGAGGCTCTGAAGAGGCATCTAAATATAAATGACAGACTCCTACAAGCTAACTTTGAAGCAGTATGGACTTCATTAGCTTGATGACTTGGCAGGTTTTACAAGACCAAAAGTAACAACAAAACCTTTTAGAATCTATTATGGATAGAGAATGACCATATATTGTCAATTTAAACTAATATATATATATATACTATATATATACTATTTATATATATAAAGTATACATACTATTTATATATATACTATTTATATATATAAAGTATATATATATTTATATATAAAGTACATATAAAGTATATTTATATATATAAAGTATATAGAGTAATATATATATTACTCTAGGTACCTTTTTATATTTCCAATCTGAAATAGCCATAACCAGCTCTGTATCTCTGCCTCTCTTATTGGTCTCTGTTTTATCATACTTACTTCCTATCATTTATCAAAGTAGATCCAATGGTGACTTTTTGGCTTATTCTTTCAAAATTTTGTTGTTCTTTTGAGTGTTCTGAATTAGCTGGAGTAAAAAAGATTGTTTAAGACAAAACAAGCAAGCCTATCTTGTTTGAGTGGTAATTTACTATAGTTTATCACAGTCTGGACAAATTGAGTTTTCAATAGATACCATGTGTGATATGTATGTATGTGTGATATATATGTGTAAATATACAAGATAGAATTCTCTGTATAATAAAAAGTTACCAGAGAGAATAAAGTCAGAACATGGGAGAAGTGGATTGTGATGTGTTGAATGTTTGAGATCTTCAGGATCTAGGATCAAGTCAAAGTGTTCCGTCTCTAACTGACGCTGTACTTGAAGGCATAACGTATGTCGTTGCTTCTGATGTTACCAAAGCATCTGCACAAACGTATGATCTCCATCAGATGTAGTTAAGGCCTGGAATTACACCATTCATTTTCTTTTTCTCTCCTTTAGCAGCCCTAAAGAGTTTTCACCAAATTGCAAACTGGAGTCAGGTAATAATGTTTGTTTCTGAGTGTTCAGAGGAAGCTGTTTATTTTAGTAGGCAATTTTCATGTGTGATGGAGTGAAATGTTGAGAAGGCAGCCTCTCATCAGTGGACAAACAATGCCTAAGAATTTAGCTAATGGCCCCCCTTCAGTGCAGAGAATAGATGGCAACAATTGTACTTGCGGACTAGAGCAGAGCTACTTGTTTGGCTACTAGGTGTTAATGCAAATTTGTTCTTCAGCTCATTCAACCCTGGGGCTCCCATCCTTTGATTTAATTAAATGTAATTGGTTACATTGCTCCTCCCAGGCCCCTGAGGTGTTTTTGTTTATTGCTTACTCTTTGGAATAAAGCTTCAATTCATGGCACAAAATGCTGGATAAATAAGTCTTTTTCTCCCCTATGTTGGATTTGCTGAGAGATTATTTCCTTCAAATAGTTTGGCTTTACTGTTAAAAGCAAATGACCAGTGAAATAACTCATTGGGTGGCAAATGTAGCATGTCCAGAAGTAAGGAATTAAGTAGGGGAAATTACATGAGATTAGGAAAAGACACAAAGTTACAATGTTAAATTAAAGATTTGAAGAAAGTACTGTAAGGGCTTTCAACATTATAAGTACATAAGCTTATCATAAGTGAGATTGTCATTGTTGTAGCACATTATTATTAAAAGGTTACTTTAAAATGCCAGTTATAAAGTAGTCCGTAAATACTTTTTAATAATGCAAAATTCTCTTATACATATGCAAGTGATACTGTTTGGGACAAAAATTAAAGTGATACTGACTTTAGGTTAGCGCAATTAGCTATCTTTTTTTTTTTTTGTCTTTTGGAGACAGGGTCTCCCTGTGCAGTTCAGGCTAGCTTTGAGCTCACTTTTGTAGCCCAGGCTGGTCTCGAACTCACACCGATCCTCCTGCCTCATCCTCCCAAGTGCTGGGATTACAGGCGTGAGCTACCACGCCCGGCAATTAGCTATCTTTTTAATTTGTACATTCATTATATATTTTTTTCCTGTATGAAGATACTATAAAAATATGGAAAATCTTTTTTGGTAAAGTGATACTTTTTCCCTTTTCAAATATTCATCTTAATTTGAAAAATAGAATAAATTATTTTTGCATTAGTTTCTGGAGAAGAGCTTATAAAGTTAGATAATTAATACTGCTAACATTTGCCAATTCAGTTTTATGTCCCCTTTTTCTCTGTCAGTGGACAGAATTGTTGTAACATTGCATGTTTAGTTCTGTTGGTGCTTTTTCCCTCTTATTTTCATTTTTCCCACTTCACTGTAG
Organism: Myocastor coypus; assembly: GCA_004027025.1. NCBI lineage: Eukaryota > Metazoa > Chordata > Mammalia > Rodentia > Myocastoridae > Myocastor > Myocastor coypus. The sequence goes on from PVJA010054447.1 coordinate 11,129, forward strand.
TTACAAGGTACTATATCAGTGATATTTTCATTAGTACAATAGACTTTTTAAATCATGCTATATCACAAGCTCCAACTTGTGTTACTTGTGGATAAAATGAAAAATCCATGATATGAACACAGGAATTCTCACTCAGTGTAATATATAAAGCTTCAATTTCTTACAATAGAATTGTTTTTCAATCGTTTTTCCCCTGAAGCTTTTCTTACACACTGTTCCTGAGGTACTACTAGGGTTTTAGGCCTGTCGTGTCCTGCTACCAGGTTGCGCCTTTCTCCTGGTGGAAGCCAAGATGAAAACCAGGAGAAAATTATAATGGAAAACACTTCTCCTGACACAGAAAGAACTGGTTTCAGATGTTAGCTCAATAATAAGTGTTCGCCGGGCGTGGTGGCGCATGCCTGTAATCCCAGCACTCGGGAGGCTGAGGCAGGAGGATTGGTGC
>PVJA010054448.1:0-11586 GCA_004027025.1 Myocastor coypus
TTTTTTTTTTTTTTTTTTTTTTTTTTTTTTTTTTTTTTTTTTTTTTTTTTTTTTTTTTTTTTTTTTTTTTTGCATGCTACAGAGGATTGAACTCAGGCAAGCACTTATTCTGCTCAGCTATCTCCCAGCCCTTGCTCTGCTGTTGATTGCTAGTTTCATTGCACTATGATCATTGCACTTCTTAGATTTTCTGTCAGTGTCGGCCATCTGGATGAGTCATTGCCATTGCTTGACCAGTTTTCTTTCCTTCTTTCTTTTTTTTTTTTTTTTTTTTTTTTTTTTTTGTCTTTTTGAGACAGGGTCTCACTATACAGTTCAGGCTGGCCTTGAGCTCAGTTTTGTAGCCCAGGCTGGTCTCGAACTCGCACCAATCCTCCTGCCTCAGCCTCCCGAGTGCTGGGATTACAGGCGTGAGCCACCACGCCCGGCTCTTCCAAAGCTTTTTTATACCAATTTTAATTTGGAGCTGTAAAAGAAGCAACCAACCTTACTAGCAATTAAAAGAATTTTAATTAATCTTTTAAAATATTCTCATTATTGTAAACTTCAGGAAATAAGATTTTTTTAAAGCAAACTTTTTATCTTTAGGGTAGAAACAGCCTTTTAATCACTTTAAAGAGAAAATGTAACAACTTTTATTTTTGTGTTAATTGTAATGGAGAGAACCACTCTATTCCTTGCTTTTCTGCTGAGCGCTATTCCTGGAGGAGTTGCCCTTTGTATCTCTACAGGTAGACAACCCAGTTACTTACCTGGAGCTGTTCACACTTGCATTTTAAAAAGCGTTTTAAAATGTTTTCTGTTTGGGGGGCCTGGCGGGATGGGATGGCTCAGTGGTCTAAAGCACCTGCTTGGGAAAGCTTGGACGGCTTCAGGGACTGCAATTCGATCCCCAGCACCACATGCTGCACCAGCCCTGCCCTCTGGGCGGGCTGAGCCGGCCATGAAAATGAGTGAATAAACAAACAAGGGTTCTGAAACAAGAAAAAAATAATAAATAAAAAAAATGTTTTCCGTTTGGGCCAGGGAGATAGTTCCATGGCATAGTGCCTGTCTGGCAGTGCAAGGTTGTGAGTTCTAAGCTGGTCCTGCAAAAACAAAACAAAACAAACAAACAAACAAAAAAATGTTTTGCCTTGGGCTGTCGAGATGGTTCGTGGTCTAAAAGCACCTGCTTAGGCAACTATAAGGACAGCTGTTCAGATTCCCACACCACACCCCCAGGGCAGGCTGAGCTGGCTATAACATAAAGTTCTAAAAAAAAAAAAAAAAAAAACCTTGATAGGAAAAGGGTATTTGCTAAAAATAAATAAATAAATAAGTAGATAAATATAACATATTGTCTTGAACGGCCAGCCAAATAGCTCAGTGGCATGCCCTGCTCCCAGGAGTACTGAGATAAGAGATTAAGATTGGATGTGTTGGCATGTGTCTGTAATACCAGCACTTGGGAGCCTGTGTAGTGAGATCCTGTAGACCCTGTACTAAATTCATAAAAATAAATGTTTTGCCTTTAATTAATTTTTTGTGGCTGGCTCAGTGTGCCCTGCAGGTGGGGCTGGCATAGCATGTGCTGGGCATGAAACTATGGTCCCTGTGCTTGCCTAAGCAGGTGCTATAGTCCACTGAGTCAAGATATTGACAGCCCTAATTTCTATTTTTTTTTTAATTTCTATTTTTTAAACCATTTTTTAATTTAATTTTTTTTTTAATCAAAGAAGAATGACCACTTGAGCAATATGAGTCTGCTGTGATTTAAACAATGGCTTGGGTGGATTGAATTATAGCTTTGATTTCCCTGCATTGGCAGCATGGATAACACTAAGCAAAACCTGGAGACATCTTTGTATTGAGGCTATGCGTTTGGTTGCTGCTTTTTCTCTATGCCCTTGGGGCTGGGCAAGCTTCTAGCAGCAGCTCAGTTATCTTAGTATCTGGGATGGTTTTCCTCAGGTCCACATCCCCTCCCCAAGTTGTAGGGTGCTATGCCCTCTGTGCGCTGAAGTACAGCAGCATGTTTGCCAGCTGTTCTTCTGACTCTGATCACTAGATGTTTTGTTTTTGCTAAGACTGACACTGTCTTGAAACTAACAAATTTTTGATGCCAGCAATGAGCATGGCCAATGCCAAGGTCACAGCGAACCATAGTTGTAACCCTCCTACTTAGCACCAGGCACTCAGGCCTGTGTTGATGGTGTGTGTCTACCTCTGCGGCCTGACTGGGCACACAGACATGCAGTCAGCTAAGGAATCCTAACTGGATCTGCCTAAGATCAAGAGTGTGGGGCCCTCCCTGAGCCCAGTTTGTGCCCCTCCCCCTGTTGGCACCATGCCACGTGGAACCAACTGCTCAAAATTTAAGAGTTCCCCCGCTTTTTTTTAATGTAGTTGAAGAAAGCTAAAGGGTTTAAAGTCAATCTCCTGTGCCTTTGCTGTACCTCCTGGTCCCACTTGCAACTGGGTTTTATTTATTTTTTTAAATTATTTATTTATTATTATTTTTTCTTATTTCAGAACCCTTGTTTGTTTATTCACTCATTTTTATGGCCGGCTCAGCCCGCCCTGAGGGCAGGGCTGGTGCAACATGTGGTGCCGGGGATCGAACCTCGGTCCCGGAAGCCGCCCGAGCCTCCCCAAGCAGGCGCTTTAGACCACTGAGCCATCACGCCGGGCCCTGCAACTTGATTTTAAAACAGTACTCCACTGTTTAAGTCCTTTGTGATGGTCTTAGAAAGTAGCACAAATACGAGAACCAAGAGAACAACAAACATTTTTACATACATTTATAACTATGATTCTTGAAACTCTGTCCCATTTTTAACTCAATCTACTTTTTCCTTTTTGGCTTCTTTCAAACCTGTTTCTCTTTCTCTTTTTTTCTCTCTCTCTCTCTCTCTCTCTCTCTTAACTTCTTCTTCTTCTTTTTAAAGTTTATTATTTATGTTATGGCTGGCTCAGCCTGCCCTGTGGGTGGGGCTGGTAAAGCATGTGGTGCCAAGGATTGAACCTCAGTCTCTGAGATTGCCTAAACTTGCCTAAGCAGGTGCTTTAGACTGCTGAGCTATCTCGCTGGCCCTCTGTTTCTTTTTTTATGCTAGTTTATTCCTCTGGCACTAATGAGCTTATTTCTGGCCCTAGTGAGCCTCCTTCCCCAAGTTTTATACCTAATGTGCCAGTACCAGTGCACACCTATCTGAATACTGGCTCTAACCAATCCACTTCCCTCCCTTATGCGTGTTCTTTGGAAGTGTTCCCACTGTCCATGGTTATCTCATGTCTGGATCATGTGCAAAATGTAAGAATCTGTTGGTCTCAGTCCGCCTGGGTAGAAATGGCTGCAGGAATGAGGAAAAGACAAGAAGACAAGAGCCGGGTTAGGCCGTGACATGTCTGCCTGGTTGGTGAGGTGACCCCGAGCAACAACGTGGACGTTTATACCTTTGCAAAGTTGGTAACACATGACACAAGGTTGCCTTGTGACTAATAGCTGGCACTAACCAGTCAGGATGCTTTCTCAGGACCGAGGGAGCTGGTCTGCTTTAGGCACTGAGGTCTGGTCCCACTTACACACATTTGACCAATTTTCTAGCTTTCATGGCTCCTAACATATGTGATCTTTTTTAGAGAAAGTGTTGTGTGTGGCTGAAAAGAATGTGTATTCTGTTGTTGTGGAACATTTTGTATAGATCTCTAAAGTCCCACATGGCCAAGTGATGTCACAACAACAACCCCACTTTTGTTTTTTTCTTTTTTTAATATTATGGCCGGCTCAGCCTACCCTTGGGGTGGGGCTGGTGCAGCATGTGGTGCTGAGGATCGAACCACAATCCCTGTGGTTGCCTAAGCAGGTGCTTTAGATCACTGAGCTATCTCTCCAGCCCCAACCCCACTTTTCTAGCACCAGAATCTAGCAGCAGAATTTACAAGATTTGGCTTATAGTGGCCAAGCACAGAGTCAAGGGTGGATGAGTACAAAAGGTCTATCTATGTGCTGGACAACTGAAGGATCCAGTTAAAGGGCTGGAGCTCACTGCAGTCTAGGGGTCGAAGGGTTTGTACTGGAAACCAGGAAATGACATGCAGGGTGAAGGTGAAGTCTGTGGTCATCTGCTTAGTGACTTCCCCATTATTTTCTTTTTAGCTTTTGTAAAGGCCATGCAATCTTCTCAGTCCTGTGTCATTACTGAAGCTTTCACTGCATTATTTCAGTAATTAGCCATGACCCAACACCTAAAATTTTAACAACCTAGAGCCAAAAAGAAAGTTTTTTTAAAAAGAAAGAAAATGCCATCGTATGACTTGTACATTGGCTCTACTCTGGGATCTAGCTGCCTAGAACTCTGCCTTGGTCTTTACCACCTGCTTCTGTGCACCCCAAAGATGGTCAGAGGTATGAGCCCAGGGAACTCCACCAATTCCAAGATTGCCTCCAGCCTGGGTGTGGGTGTTTCACTCTTACCTCCATTGAAGTTGGGATCATCCCTTATGTAATCTCTTAGCCACAGCCCTCCCTGGTGTCTAGGAGTCTCTGCTGATGCCCTGCCCTGTGTCCTTGCCTCAGGGGCTATGGACAGCACATACTTCCACTGGCATGTCCTAGGCAGCTACCCAACCCCAAGAGAGCTCTGAGGCCTCTTTGCCAGTCTTCACAGGGTCACCAGTTGAAACGGGGTGACTGCTTGTCTTGAGAACAGGTCATGTTGCCTCTGGCACTGAGGAGTCACCCCAGGACCCCTGGCTGCAATGCTGTGGCTGTGCTAAGGTGGGCAAGATTGCTGATAGGTGAGAGGCAGAGACACCTCGGCGCTCACACCACATCCTAGTGGCCTCTTCATCAACCATGTCTCTGGATGCTATTTTCATTAGATTTTTTTTTTTTTTTTTTTTGAGACAGGGTCTCACTGTGCAGTTCAGGCTGGCTTTGAGCTCACTTTTGTAGCCCAGGCTGGTCTCGAACTCACAACGATCGATCCTCCTGCCTCAGCCTCCCAAGTGCTGGGATTACAGGCGTGAGCCACCACGCCCGGCTTCATTAGATTTTGAATTGGAAAAAAAAAGTTGATTCTAAGTGTTTTCAGTTTCAAGGTTGCTTTAGTTAAAGGCCCAATCTGTTTGCAGCTTCTCATTTCACTCTTTCTGGTGACATCTTGATGAATAGTCTTGTGTACATATATACTTACAGGTGCTCCTCAGCTGATGGTGAGGTCACATCCTGATAAGCCCATTGTAATTGGACATATCATAAGTCAAAAATGTGTTTAAGCCTGTAGCTATAATCCCATAATCCCAGCTACTTGGGAGGCTGAGGGAAGAATATCACAAGTTGAAGGTCAGCCTCGGTAACCTAGATCATATTTCAGAGTAAAGGAGGCCAGGGTATGTAGCTCAGTAGTAGAGCCCTTGGTCCTAGTACTGCAGATAAAACCCAATTTATTAAATGGCATAACCAGCCTACCTTGAACACTTAACATTAGCTGACAGGTGGGCAAAGACATCTCACACAAAGCCTATCTAATTAAGGGTCTAGCATCTCCTTGACACATTGTCTGTGGCAGTGCTATAGAGTTTCAGTGGGTTACACTCGTTGCCATTCAGCTGAGTGAGAGCTGCGGCTTGCTGCCTCTGCCTAGCACTACCAGGGATCTTGGGAAAAGCTCACAGTTTCTACTAAGTACATATGGTATTATGTCATATAGTGGAAATTTTTTTTAATTTTTTATTTATTTTATTTTTTTTCTTGTTTCAGAACTTTTTTTTTTTTTTTTTTTTTTTTTTTTTTTTTTTTTTTTTTTTATGGCAGGCTCAGCCTGCCCTGAGGGCAGGGGTGGCGCAGCATGTGGTGCCGGGGATCAAACCGTGGTCTCTGCAGCCGCCTGCAGGTGCTTTAGACCACTGAGTCATCCTGCCAGGCCCCATATAGTGGAAAATTTTAAGCTGAGCCTTTATATCAGGGACTGTTCTGTTATGAGCCACCTAAAAAGTGGCTTCTCCCTTGAGCAGATGTAATGATTATTACCAATTTTTTTGTGTATCCGCTCAGATTCAGTATTGTTGCCAGGATATAGATAGGAAATAATACACACAAATATATCATAAAAATCGAATTATATAATACATACATTGGCAAGTATGTATACACATGCCCACTTGCATACACACACAAAGTTACTGACACTCGTGAGCCAGGCTGTGTTTAACTCAAGCCTTTACCTATATGAGGATGTAGCTCAACAATGGAGTACTTAGCATGCCCAAAGCCTCAGCCGTGTGTGTGTGTGTGTGTGTGTGTGTGTGTGTGTGTGTGTGTGTGTGTATCCTATTTTAATAACTGCATTTTTTAAAATTTAGGGGTCTACAGGGTATTCAGGATCTCACTACTGGATTGGACATGTAGTAATCGGCCTATTTATAGCCTCCCAAGAGCTGGGATTACAGGCGTGTGCCACCATGCCCAGTCTCAATTGCCATCTCCAAGCACCTGACTCAGCAGGCCCAGGGATTGAATGCTTGGCCCCTGTGCATGCTTGCAGCCGTTTTACTCCACTGAGCTATTTGACCAACCCAATAACAGCATATTTTCCCATTGTGTAGTGAACATACTTAATCAGTATCCTGTTGAATGAGCTGTTTCCAGCGTTGGTGACCGCCCTAGACATGCTGGGTCACACAGGTGAAATGAATTCCTCACATCATCCTTTTATATTTACATGCTTGTCCCCTCTATTCCCACTTCTACAACTCACAGCAACCACTGGTGTGTATTCTATTTCTATCATGTCCAGAACATTATGTAAGTATTGGGTCACACACTAGGTAGCCCTTTTAAAAGAGAGCTGTATGCAGTTGTAATTCTCTGGCAACTGGTCAAGTGGTCTTATCGACAGTACTTTTTTACTGCTGAGTAGAACCATGGTTGATTTCATCATCACCCTGTTTAGGGACATGCGACTGTTCCCTGTTTGGTACTATTATGAACACAGTGGTACCTTGGCGTATGGATTTATGCTTGCAATTTGGTTGCAACCAGAATCATGGGAAGAATTAAGTTTGTGACCTTAATTAAGTTTGTGAGCTACCACTGTATAGCTACTTATAAGTGTTTATGCATAAGTTTTTGTGTGTCAGTCTTCTTTTCTCTGAGATAAAATTTCCAGGAATCCAGATGCCAGGTTATACTGTAGTTATGTATTTAGTTTTTAAAGACTTTTTTCAGGTCGACTGTACAATTTTATATTTACAGTAATCTATGAATCATCTAGTGTCTCTGTACCCTCATCAGTGTGCTGATACTATCACTATCGTTTTGTACTTTTAACTTCTAGCTTCCTGAAGGCTGTGACTATTCCATACCTTCCATGTTCTTACCTGCATACCCTCTTTTCCTTTTGAGGTAAAATACCTGTTCATGTTCTTTTGCCCCCATCTAATGGGACTGGGAATCAAGTTCGTGATCTTGCGCTTGCCAGAGTTCCTTATATATTTTAGATATTTACTGTTTGTTATATATATGGTTTGTAAATCTTTTCTTTCAGTATATAGCTTGTCTTTCTCATAAGTCTCCATAGTTTTCTTTTTTCCTGAAATCTCTTTTGTCAGGAAATTTTTTATGGATTATACATTTGATGTCAGTTATAAACATTCCTTAGCTCTGAAGTCTAAAGATTTTCTCATACTTTTTTCTGAAAGTTTTTTGTTATTATTGTAGACAGGATTTCATTCCATTTCCTTCTACCTCAGTCTCCTGAGTGCTGGGATTACAGATGTGTGCCACCCTTCCATGCTTGCTAAAGTTTAATGTCTTACATTACAGAATGTTATCCATTTTGTGTTTTTTTTTTGTAAGGTGTGAGTCTTAGATTGAGGTATGCTTTCTACCTATGAATGTCCACTTGCTCCAGTAGCATTTATTAGAAAGGGCTGGGTGTGGCACACACCCGTAATTACCCCAACACTGTGGGAGGCGGGGCAGGAGCACGCTGAGCTCAGTCATAGCCTGAATTTAGTGAAACCCTGTTTCAAAGTTTCTAAATATATGTATCTGGGAAAGTAGCTTAGAATGAGGGCCCTGGGTTCCATCCCCAGAACTTAAAAAAAGAAAGAAAAACAGAGCAAATCCTATCTTTCTTCCATTGAATTTCATTTGTACCTTTGTCAAAAATCAGTTGGACACATTTGTGTGTGGGATCTTCCTACGTTCTGTCCCGTTCGTTTGTCTCCTTCTGCCACACCACAGTATTGATATTTGCAACTAAATAAGTATCGTAACTCTTGAAATTTGATGGAGCCATTCTTTCCACTTTATTACTTTTTTTGGAAAAAAATATTTTAGCTCTTTCAGTTCATTGCCTTTCTGTAGAATAAGCATGTCTAAGTATTTTGTTTAAAATATGTGAATAAACTCCTTGAGGAATATAATCATTACACTGAAAACATGTACTAATACAAATTTTTAAAAAAATACTGGGGGGCCGGCAGGATGGCTCAGTGGTCTAAAGCGCCCAAACCGGGCATGGTAGCGCATGCCTGTAATCCCAGCACTCGGGAGGCTGAGGCAGGAGGATCGGTGAGAGTTCGAGACCAGGCTGGGCTACAAAACTGAGCTCAAGGCCAGCCTGAACTGTACAGTGAGACCCTGTCTCAAAAAGACAAAAAAAAAAAAAAAAAAAAAACCCGCCTGCTTAGGAAAGTTTAGGTGGCCGCAGGGACCGTGGTTCGATCCCCAGCACCACATGCTGTACCAGCCCTGCCTTCAGGGCAGGCTGAGCCGGCTGGCCATAAAAAAAAAAATACAAAAAATGAATAATAATAATAAATAAAAATACTGGGAATTTGATGTATATAAGCCAAATGCCCTGCATAAGTATTAGGCTCACATTTGAGGATTCTGATTTTTGAGTGATTATTAGCGGTTAGGGTATTACTATCAAGTGCAGGCTAGCCTTAAACTAGCTGTAGCCCAGGATTACTTTTAACTCTTGACTCTCCTGCCTCAGCCTTCTGAGTATTGGGACTCTTAAGTGTGCACCACCATGTCTAGCATTATTTTTATTTTCTGTCTGTCTTTTTGAGATGGGGTCTCATTACGCAGTTCAGGCTGGCCTTGAGCTCCCTTTTGTAGCCCATGCTGGTCTCAAATTCACACTGATCCTCCTGCCTCAGCCTCCCAAATGCTGAGATTACAGGCATGTGCCACCACTCCTGGCTATGTCTAGCATTATTTTTTTAAAAAATCTTTTTTGGGATGTGGGGATTTAATTCAGTGTAGATCACTTGCCTGCCATGCAAGAGGCCTTGAGTTTAATTCTTATCACTACAAAAAAAATCTTAAATTTTATTGAGGTATCATTGATACACAAAATTATATACATTTTAACGAGTTTGGATATATTTGAAACTGTCATCGCAGTCAAGGTATTTGACATATTAGGGTTTTACTAAAGGAACAGATGTAATATAAGAAAGATATAACACAAAATGTATACATATATAGAAAATTATAAGATTGGCTTATGATGGTCATCCACATCCTTGGATAAGGAAGCATGCAGAGGGTGTCTGCACATGCGAGACTGAAAGATTTAGTCCTAAGGTCTGAAGCTCACTACAGTGGGCTGCCGACTATCAGTCGGCAGATGGGCCTGCAATGGAAGGCCTGAAGAATCTGTGATGGAAAGCTGAAGGGTCCACACTGGAGGCTGAAGAGTGCACTGCAAGCCGGGAGATGAAGTCCAAACTGACTGCGAAGACTGAAGTTCCTCTGAGGAAGTGGGACATGGAATCTTTCCTCAACCCCTTTATGTGTCTTTTTTGTGTTGACTCATTCTCGTGCAGGCCTGCTCCACCCGAGGGCTGGCCCATACATGGCCTAGGGTGGGCCTCAGGGTGTGGAACCATGGAGGCATTTAGTCAGGTTGACACATGTATGATTGCTACACCTATCCATAACTTGCAGAAATTTCATGTATTTTGTTGTTCTTCTGTGGTAAGTACACTCAGTGTAGCTCCACTTGGTGGTTCCGGATTTGGCTCCCAGGTGGTTAAGATCTGCACAGAATTTTAAGCCTCCTGTATAAACATTTCGAAAAACTACTACCTCTCTACCACAATCTTTAGTGCTGAGAGTTGTAGGCAGTGAAATATAAGAAAAAGAAAAGGAGATGATAAGTCATTATCCTGAGTGTTTGTTACAATAATAGGAAGCTGACTAACTCTGTCTTTTGTCAGTTTAACTACAAGCTTGTCAGTTTTAGCAATCTTTTTGTAAAACCAGGTGTTTCTTCCTTTTTATATATATATTATGACCTGTTCAGCCTGCCCTGGGGGTGGGGCTGGTGCAGCCTGTGGTGCCAGGGATCCAACCATGGTCTCTGTGGTTACCTAAGCAAGCACTTTAGACCCCTGAGGCATCTCACTGGCCCCAGGTGTTTACTTCATTGATTGTGTTGTTATTTATTTCTTCTGTTTGCTTTGGACTAATTTTTATATGCTGTCCTTTTCTTAAGTTCTTAAGGTTGGAAACTTTTTTTTTTTTTTTTACGTACTGTGAATCCCCTCCCAGTACTGTCCCATAAATTTTTTTTGGCTGGCTTAGGCTGCCTTAAGGGCGGGTCTGGGGATTGAACTGTCATCCCCTGTGCCACTGGACTGCTAGTGCAGATGTTAAATCACCAAGCTAACCCACAAGACTCAGCATCTTTCTTTTTCTTTTTTCTTTTCTTGTCTTTTTGAGACAGGGTCTCGCTATGTAGTTTGGGCTGGCCTTGAACTCACTTTCGTGTCCCACAAATTTTGATATGCTCTATTTTCATTTTTATTCAGCTTAATGCATCTCTTTTTCTTGAGATTTTATCTTTGACCTACAGATTATTTAGAAGTGTGTTTATTTCCCATTGTTTTATAGAATTTTTAATTTTTTGTTATTGACTTCTGTGTTTGATTCTACTCTGGTTGAAAAACAAATTCTTTTTTTTTTTTTTTTTTTTTTTTTTGCGGGACTGGGGTTCAAACTCACAACCTTGCACTTGCCAGACAGGCATTTGTGCCTTGGAGCTATCTTCCTGGCCCCAAGAGCAAATTCTATATTATTTTACCTTTTAAAATGTGTGATTTGGCTCTGTGTGCAAGTTCAGGCTGGACATTTAGAGGGTGCCGCACAAGAGAAGGGGAGAACCTGCCCATTTCCAGAGCATCTCACTGGGAGATATTTGCTTCCTTCAACCCCTGAAAGCAAATCCTTACAACACTGTGGCAGGGATTTTGCATTCAGTGGTTCATAGGCTCCCAGGAAGGCTACAGATGGGGACAAAATGTGTGGAATCTCTCATGGGTACAGATTGGATTCATCACAAAGTTACCAAATGAAGAGTTCCAAATAATGTGTTTGAGCTGTCACTGGAAGATCAATGAAAAGCATGGTGGGGTTCCATAGCACCCTCATAAACTGCACGTTGTTGCTGGAATAAAAAGTACGATAGAAAAACAAAAAGTACGATAAACACACGCCTGTAATCCCAGCACTCAGGAGGCTGAGGCAGGAGGATTGGTGCGAGTTCGAGACCAGCCTGGGCTACAAAAGTGAGCTCAAGG
>PVJA010054449.1:0-11574 GCA_004027025.1 Myocastor coypus
GAGTAACCAACTAAAAATAGGAGGAAAAATTGGTAAACACTAGCGAATAAGAGTCATGTCAGCCATAAGTTAATACATTTCAATTATAACCATCAATGTAAATGGACTCAGTTCTCCAATCAAAAGAAGTAGACTTGCAGAGTGGATAGGGAAACAGAGCCCAACAATATGCTTTATACAAGCAACATATTTATCCCATAAAGAAACTCATAGGCTTAAACTTAGAGGTTGGAAAACCATACTACATGCTCCAGCACCTCAAAAAAAAGCAGGGGTAGCAATCTTGTTTGCAGACAGTCTAAACTTGAAACCAAGACTGATCAAACGAAATAGAGAAGGCCACTACATATTGGTTAGGGGAAAAATTCATGATGAAGAGGCAACACTCATAAATATGTATCCACCCAATGGGGGAGCAGCAAGCTATATAAAACAAAACTTAATGGACCTGAAAAATCACATATCCAATTCTACAATCTTAACAGGAGATCTCAACACTCCCTTAACCGAAAAAATAGATCTAGCAAACAAAAAATCAGCAAAGAAGTGGCAGAACTGAATCAGAACTTGAAACAATTGGACTTAGTGGACATACACAGAGTTTCCATTCAATCACCTCAAAATACACATTCTTGTCAGCTGCACATGGGACATTTTCTAAAATAGATCACGTATTAGTCCATAGATCATGCTTAAGTAGATGTAAGAAAACAGAAATTATCACATGCATATTATCTGACCACAGTGCAATCAAACTGCAAATAAATGAGGAAAAAAATGGCAGGAATTCCAGGACTACAAAGAAAATAACAGCACTCTTCTCAACAACCAATGGGTTACAGATGAAATTAAACAAGAAATAAAACAGTATCTAAAATTTAATGAAAATTCAAACACAACCTAACGGAATTTGTGGGATGTAATGAAAGCAGTTTTCAGAGGGAAATTCATGGCTCTTAACTCACACATTAAGAAAATAAAACGGGAACAAATAAACAATCTTACACAACACTTAAACTGACTAGAAGTGGAAGAACAAACGAAATCCAAAGCCAGAAGGCGGGAGGAAATTATAAAGATTAGAGCAGAAATCAATTCATTTCAGACAAAGAAAACAATACAAAGAATTAATGAATCCAAAAGCTGGTTCTTTGAAAGATTAAATAAGATTGATAAGCCCGTAGTTAACCTTGCCAAAAAGCGGAAAGAAAGGACTCAAATTCAAGCAATAAGGAATGAAAACGGTGAAATTACTGCAGACCCAGAAGAGATACACAGAATTATAAATAGGTAGTTTGAGAATCTTTACTCTCACAGAATTGAAGCCACAGATGAAATGGACAAATTCCTAGAAAAGTACAAATTACCAAAACTGAATCAAGAAGATATTAGAATTCTCAACAACCCAATAACAGCTAATGAAATACAAAATGTAATAAAAAGCCTACCGACAAAGAAAAGTCCGGGACCCGATGGATTCACCTCTGAATTCTACAAGAAATTTAGAGAAAATATAACTCAAATACTCCTCAAACTCTTCAATGAGATTGAAAAAGAAGCAATCCTTCCAAAATCATTCCTAGAGGCAAGTATCACACTGATACCAAAACCAGAAAGAGATGCAACTAAAAAAGAAAACTACAGACCAATTTCTCTCATGAACATTGTCCCAAAAATTCTCAATAAAATCCTAGCCATTAGAATACAACAAATCATCAAGAAGATTATACATCACGGGCAGGTAGGATTCATCCCAGGGATGCAAGGATGGTTCAATATACGCAAATCTATAAATGCAATACACTATATCAACAGAACCAAGACCAAAAATCACATGATCGTCTCAATTGATGCCGAAAAGGCCGTTGACAAAGTGCAACATTCATTCATGTTCAAAGTCCTACAGAAAATTGGAATAGAGGGCTTCTACCTCAACCTGATAAAAGCCATCTACAACAATCCAACAGCTAGCATAATTCTAACTGGGGAAAAACTTAACTCTTTTACTCTCAAAACTTGTACAAGACAAGGATGACCCTTATCGCCACTTCTATTCAATATAGTTCTGGAGTCACTAGCTACAGCCATTAGACAAGAAAGAGAAATAAAAGGAATAAGAACAGGTAAAGAAGAATTGAAACATTCACTATTTGCAGATGACACGATTATCTAATTAGAAGTCCCGAAGAACTCCACCAAAAAGCTACCGGAATTAATGCACAAATTCAGGAACATAGCAGGTTACAAAGTCAACACACAAAAGTCAGTGACATTACTCTACACAGATAACAAACACAATGAGAGAGAAATTACAGAAACTGTGCCTTTTATGATACCTCTGAAGAAAATGAAATACTTAGGAATCAACCTAACTAAAGAAGTAAAAACCTTTTCAGTGGAGACTATAGTACTCTGTAAAAGGAGATCTTAGAAGATCTCCAAAAACGGAAAGATATTCCATGATCATGGATAGGAAGAACCAACATTGTGAAGATGGCCATACTCCCAAATTGTTGTACAGATTTAATGCAATTCCTATCCAAATACCATCGACATACCTCACAAAACTGGAGAAGTGATTCCAAAAATTTATTTGGCACCAAAAAAGACCCAGAATTGCAAAGACAATTCTCGGCAATAAAGGTACGGAAGGAGGCATCACAATTCCTGACCTAAAGTTATACTACAAAGCTACAGTAATAAAATCAGCATGGTATTGGCAAAAGAATACACCTGAAGATCAATGGAATAGACTAGAAGACGCAGAAGTAAATACAAACACACTCAGCCACCTTATTTTTGACAAAGGTGCCAAACATGTGTACTGGAAGAAAGACAGCCTCTTTAACAAATGGTGTTGGAAAAACTGGCTCTGTACATGCTGAAAACAAAAACTTGACCCTAGTCTATCACCATGCATGAAAATAAAGTCGAAAGAGATTAAATATCTAAATATTGAAACAGAAACATTAAATCTCCTGGAAGAGAAAGTGGGACGAAATCTTGAAGACATCGGAGTAGGCAAACAGTTCAGGGACAGAAACCAAATTGCACGTTTACACTTGAAAGTATCAACACTTGGGACCTCCTCCGGCTAAGAAGTTTCTTCATGTCAAAGGAAATCACTAACAAAGTGAAAAGACGACCCACAAATTTCGAAAAGATTTTAACTAACAAGTACTCAGACAAAGGTCTTCTATCTAGAATCTACAAAGAAATAAAAACCATTAGGGTCCCAAAATTCAAAGACCCAATCCAGAAATGGGCATCTGAAATGAACACTCACTTCTCAGAGAAAGAAATACAGCAAGCCTAAAAATACATGAAGAAATGCTCCCCGTCGCTAGCTATTCGTGAAATGCAAATCAAAACAACACTTATATAACATCTCACCCCAGAAAGAATGGCTAGCAGAAAGAAATCAACCAGCAACGAATGCTGGAGAGGCTGTGAGGAAAAAGGAACACTTCTCCACTGCTGGTGGGAATGCAGATTGGTGCAACCATTATGGAAAGCAGTGTGGAGGATCCTTACAAAATTAGAATTGCAAGTTCCGGTCAATCCAGCCATCCCTCTACTGGGAATTTTCCCAGAAGAACTGAAAACTTCTTACCATAGCGATATCTGTGCACCTATGTTTATAGCAGCCCAATTTGTAATAGCCAAATCTTGGAAAGAACCAAAATGCCCATCATTTGAAGAATGGTTAAAAAAATGTGGTATTTTTATACAATGGAATACTACTTATCCATAAAGAATGATAAGTTTGAAGATTTCATATATAAATGGATGTATATTGAACGTATACTCATTAGTGAAATAAACCAGACCTATATATGTAAATACTATATAGTCTCCCTAATATAAGAACTTTAAGGTAGAAAACAAAAACTTAAGGGCATAACACAGCTGAATGTGTTATGGATTAAGCAACGAAGTAACTGGAAGTAGATAAAGGAGAAAACATATCAATAGCAAAGCCATACACTTATGTACACTGGATGAATCAGATATTGGTCTCAAGAAACTTCAAAAGGTTCAGCATATTGACTATAGCACAATGTATCTCTAAAACCATGTTTGGAATACATGTCTGTCATGTCTTTTTGATATGTACTGCTCCTCATGTAAACTCAATTACTGTCATTCTCTCTCACAAGAGTAGTACTTGAAAATAAGAGACTGGGCCATATATCATAGTCTTGACAAGATACAATTTTATATTTCCTTGAATTTCCAAATATCTGTGTGAAAATTGTGTAACTGCTTATATTACGTTCTATGGAAAGTTATCAGAATATCAATGATGATCAGAAAATATCATTTCCAAGCGAAGTCAAAGATATTTGATACTCAGAAAGCCAGTGATGATATGCTCAAGTACCTATGTTCTAGAGTAATAGTATCACAAAGCTTTTCTGCTGGAGGGTTAAGAATGTAAGTTAACAGACCAAAAATTGGAGAAAAAGAAGGGCTATTACGATAGTCAATCTTTTGGCCCAGCCCTTCAAGGTCAATAAAGACCCAGGATATAAGAGACACTGTGCTGTAATATCCTATAACTCAGAGGTGTCCCAAATTTCCTGGTCAATAGATTATGGGATCTCCGAGGAAAGGGATGAATGAATTATAGTGCGTCTAAGGAGAGTCACCCAGAGAAAAACATTCTCTCAGGCTTTCACAGAAAGCAAAATGGCCAAGCAATGGCCGTGACTGGTCCCAAAGGCTGACACTAACAACAGTTCTACAAGGTACTGTCTATGGTCCCAAACTTAATCCTGAAGGCATTTGAACCTGGAAGATACAAAAGATGAATGTTGTGTTGTACAGGTCTTGCTTCGACTTGCCCTTGTCCACCCAGCAAGAAAAAAATCCTTAATTACAATGCATGAAACGCAGAGCTGGATTTGTGAGATGAGCTTTAGGGGGCTTAGATTCAATAGCCTCCAACATTACAAGCTTAACTCGTGGCCCACTGCAATTGCAGAACATTTGACTGTGTATGTATCTGCTTCCTCTTAGTCCAAAGAGAAGTATATTATTTTCCTTTTTTTTTCTAAGCAACATGAATAGAGAGGTGGGTCATGCCCACACAGTGTACTCTGTAGAACGATTGTGAGGACAATATGTGATATGTCAACTTTCACAAAAAGAGAAAGGGGAAAAGAAAAAAAAAAGTAATATTGATTAAAAGGGTTAATGTTTAAATGTTTGATCAATCTTATATACCTATATGTATTCATCTAAACTGATCTGATGATGAAAATATGTAATATAACCATTGTTAAATTTAAACAATAAAAATATTAAATTTAAAAAAAAGAATACGGGCAGAAGTAATAGCAGAAAACTTCCCAAATTTGCGAAAACAATCAGCCATTCAGTTAACTGAAGCATATAGAACTCCAAATAACACCAACCCAACTAAAAACAGACCCAGACATATAATAGTCAAGATCTCAGAAATCCAGCAAAAGAATAATATATTAAGAGCTGCGAGAGAAAAGAAACAGACCATATTCAAAGTAAAATCCAACAGAATAACAGCAGATTTCTCTTGACAAACCATGAAGTCAAGAAGATCATGGAGCAGAGTGCTCAAGTCCTCCATGAAAACAAATTCCAGCCCCAACTTCTATATCCAGTGAAACTCTCCTTCAAATATGAAGGAGAAATGAAATACTTCCACAATAAGGAATAACTAAAGAATTTCATGACATCAAAGCCAACACTTCAAGGTATATTATAAATATTTTAGAGAAAGACCATAACGACCTGAACTCAACAAATGAGAACAGAAAGAGCCTACCAAATAGTGCAACCAATGAAATACAGTAGAAAAAGAGGTAAATAGTAGTAAGTAAAACCCATGCCAATTATCAGTCAATATATTTCAATTATAACAGTTAATGTAAATGATCTCAATTCTCCAATGAAAAGAAGTAGACTGATAGAGTGGATAAAGAAGCAAAATCTGGCTGGGGAAATAGCTCAGTGGCACAAATGCCTGCCTGTCTAGAGCAAGTTCATGAGTTCGAACCCCCGCCCCTTCAAAATAAATAAATAAATAAATAAATAAATAAACAGACAAACAAACAAATAAATAAATAAATAAATTTTAAAAAAGAAGCAAAATCTGACCATACAAGAAACACACTTAACTCATAAAGAATCACACAGTCTAAAAGTGAAAGGGTGGAAAACTATACTACATACTCCAGCACCTCAGAAAAAATCAGGGGTAGCAATCTTGTTTGCAGACATGCTAAACTTCAAACCAAGCTTGGTCAAATGAAATAAAGAAGGCTATTACATACTGGTTAGTGTAAAAATTCAAGATGAAGAGGTAACTGTCATAAATATGTATGCACTGAACATGGGAGCACCGAGTTATATAAGACAAACCTTAATGGACATGAAAAGTCTCATATCCAATACCACAGTTGTAACAGGAGACCTTACCACCTCTTTATGTCAAAAAGATAGGCCAAGCACACAAAAAGTTAGCAAAGAAGTAGCAGACCGGAATTGGAACCTGGTATAACTTGACTTAGTGGACATACAGAGAGTGTTCCAATCAAACACTTTAGAATACACCTTTTTCTCAGCTGCTCATGGGATATTTTCTAAAATAGACTACATATTAATCCATAGGTCATGCTCTACTATGTGCAAGAAAACATAAATTCTCCCATGTATACTATCTGACCACAGTGACACGAAATTGGAAATAAATGACAAAACAAGCCACAAGAACCCCAGAAATACTTGGAAATTAAACAAAACCCTTCTCAGCAACCAGTGAGTTAAAGATGAAATTAAACAAGAAACTAAACAATATCCATAATTTAATGAAAATTGAAACACAACTTTTCGGAATTTATGTGATTCAATGAAAGCAGTTCTTAGAAGGAAATTTATAGCCCTAATCTAACATATTAAGAAGACAGAACACGAACAGATAAATACTCTAAGAAAACACCGAAACTGACTAGAAACCAATGAACAAACTTAATCCAAAGCCCAAAGACGGGAGGAAATTATAAAGATTAAAGCAGAAATCAATGCAATTGAGAGAATGAACACAATATAAAGAATTAATGAATCAAAAAGCTGGTTCTTTTTTTTTTTTTTTTTTTTTTTTTTGCTGGGCTGGGATTAAAACTCATGATCTTGCACTTTCCAGGCAGGCACTTGTGCCACGGAGCTATCTCCCCAGCGCCCAAAAGCTGGTTCTTTGAAAGATTAAATAAAATTGATAAGCTTCTAGCTAACCTCATCAAAAAGAGGAAAGAAAGGACTCAAATTCAAGCCCTAAGGAACAAGAAGGTTGAAATTATTACACACCCAAAAGAGATTCAGAGGATCATAAATAGCTACTTTGAGAATCTTTACTGTCACAGAATTGAAGACACAGAAGACATAGACAGATTCCTAGAAAGGTACAAATTACCAAAACTGAATCAAGATGATATAAGAACTCTCAACAATGCAATAACAGACAATGAAATACAAAATGTAATAAAAAGCCTACCAACAAAGTAAAGTCCAGGACCTGATAGAGTCACCGCTGAATTCTACAAGAAATTTATAGAAAATATAAGCCCAACACATCTCAAAATCTTCAAGGAAATTGAAAAGGAAGCAGTTCTCCCAAAATAATTACTAGAAGCAAGAATTACACTGAAACAAAAACCAGAAAGAGACACAATTAAAAATGAGAACTATAGACCAATTTCTCTCATGAATATAGATGCAAAAATTCTCAATAAAATCCTCGCCACTAGAATTCAAAAAAAAAAATCAGGAAGATTAGACAACACGACAGGCAGGATTCATCCTAGGAGTGCAAGGATGGTTCAATATATGCAAATCTATAAATATGGTACACTATATCAATAGGGCCAAAGCCAAAAATTACATGATTGTCTCAATTGATGCAGAAAAGGCTTTTGACAAAGTCCAACACTCATTCATGTTCAAAGTACTGCAGAAGATAGGAATAGAGGAACTCTATCTCAACCTGATAGAAGCCATCTATGATAATCCAACAGCTAACATAATTTTCAATGGGGAAAAACTGAAGCATTTTACTCTCAAATCTGGTATAAGATAAGGATGTATTCTATCACCTCTCCTATTCAATATAGTTCTGGAATCATTAGCTACAACTATTTTACAAGAGATAGAAATAAAAGGAATAAAATAGTTAAAGAAGTTAGCTGGGCGTGGTGGCTCACGCCTGTAATCCCAGCACTTGGGAGGCTGAGGCAGGAGGATCGATGTGAGTTTGAGACCAGCCTGGGCTACAAAAGTGAGCTCAAGGCCAGCCTTAACTACATAGTGAGACCCTGTCTCAAAAAGACAAAAAAATTAAAAAAATTAAAAAAATTTTAAAAAGAAGTTAAATTATCATTCTTTGCAGATGACATGATACTTTATTTGGGAAAACCTAAAAACAACACCAGCAAGCTACGAGAATTAATATTCAAATTCAGTAGCATAGCAGGTTACAAATTCAACACACAAAAGTCAATGGCATTCCTCTATACAGGTAACAAACACACTGAAAGAGAAATTACAGAAACAATACGCTTAACAATAGCACCAAAGAAAATGAAATATTTACGAATTAACCTAACTAAATGAGTAAAAGAGCTTTACAATGAAAATTACAGTACTCTGAAATAAGAGATCCTAGGGGATTTCAGACAATGGAAAAATATTCCCTGCTCCTGGATAGGAAGAACCAACATTGTGAAGATGGCCATACTCCCTAAACTGTATATAGATTTAATTCAATTCCTATTAAGATACCAGCAAAATCCCTCAGAGACCTGGAGACGCCATTCATAAAATTTATTTGAAACCAAAAAAGACCCAGTATAGCAAAGACAAGCCTGGGTAACAAAGGTAAGGCAAGAGGAATTACAATTCTTTTTTTGTTTGTTTGTTTCAATTTTTTTATTGTTTAAATTTAACAATGGTTATATTACATATTTTCATCATCAGATCACTTTAGATTAGTACATATAGG
The DNA here is from genome assembly GCA_004027025.1 of Myocastor coypus. Lineage (NCBI taxonomy): Eukaryota > Metazoa > Chordata > Mammalia > Rodentia > Myocastoridae > Myocastor > Myocastor coypus. The sequence goes on from PVJA010054449.1 coordinate 9,038, forward strand.
TATATAAGATTGATCAAACAATTAAACATTAACCTTTCTACATCCACATTACATTGTTTTTTTCTTTTCCCCTTTCTTTTCTTTGAAAGTTGACATATTGCATATTGTCCTCACAATCACTCTACAGAGTACAGTGTGTGGGCATGACCCCTCTCCCTATTGATGTTGCTTAGAAAAAAATGAAAGAATATGTTTCTCTTTGGACTAAGAGGAAGCAGATACATACACAGTCAAAGGATTTGCAGTTGCAGTGGGCCACCAGTGAAGCTTGTGATGTTGGAGGCTATTGCATCCAAGCCTCCTAAAGCTCATGTCACCAATCTAGCTCTGCGTTCCATGCATTGTAAATAAGGATTTTTTTTCTTGCTGTGTGGTCAAGGGCAAGTCGAAGCAAGACCTGTATAACAAAATATTCATCTTTTGTATCTTCCAGGTTCAAATGCCCTCAGGATTAAGTTAGGGACCATAGACAGTACTTTGTAGAACTGTTGTTAGTGTCAGCCTTCGGGACGAGTCACGGACATTGCTTGGCCATTTTGCTTTCTGTAAAAGCCTGAGAGAATATTTTTCTCTGGGTGACTCTCCTTAGATGCACTGCAGTTCATTCATCCCTATCCTCTGAGGTCCCATAATCTCCTTGACCAGGAAATTTGGGACACCTCTGAGTTATATGATTTTACAGCACAGGTTCCCTTATATCCTAGGTATTTATTGACCTTGAAGTGCTAGGGCCAAAATATTGGCTATCCTTATATCCCTTTTTTTCTCTAATTTTCTGTCTGTCAACTTACATTCTTAACCCTCCAGCAGAAAAGCTTTGTGATACTATTACTCTAGAACATAGGTACTGGGCTTATCATCACTGGCTTTCTGAGTATCAAATATCTTTGACTTCGCTTGGAAATGATATTTTCTGACCATCATTGATATTCTAATAACTTTCCATACAATGTGATATAAGCCGTTACACAATTTTGACACAGATATTTGGAAATTCAAGGAAATACAAAATTGTAGCCTGTCAAGAATATGGTATCTAGCCCAGTCTCTTATTTTCAAGTACTACTCTTGAGAGAATGACAGTAACTGAGTTTACAGCAGGAGCAGTATATATCAAAAAGACAAGATTGACATGTATTCCAAACATGGTTTTAGCATTACATTGTGCTATAGTGAATATGTTGAACCTTCTGAAGGTTCTTGAGATCAATATCTGATTCATCCTGCGTACATAAGTGTATGGTTTTGCTATTGATATGTTTTCTGCTTTGTCTGCTTCGTTGTTTAATCCATAACACATTCAGCTGTGTTATGCCCTCAAGTGCTTGTTTTCTTCTTTAAAGTTCTTATATTAGGGAGACTATATGATATTTACATATATAGGTCTGGTTTATTTCACTAATGAGTATATGTTCAATATACATCCATTTATATATGAAGTCTTCAAACTTATCATTCTTTATGGATGAGTAGTATTCCATTGTATAAAATACCACATTTTTTAAACCATTCTTCAAATGATGGACATTTTGGTTGTTTCCAAGATTTGGCTATTACAAATTGGGCTGCTATAAACCTAGTGCACAGATATCACTATGGTAAGAAGTTTTCAGTTCTTGTGGGTAAATTCCCAGTAGGGGGATAGCTGGATTGAACGGAACTTGCAATTATAGTTTTGTAAGGATCCTTCACACTGCTTTCCATAATGGTTGCACCAATCTGCATTCCCACCAGCAGTGGAGAAGGGTTCCTTTTTCCCCACAGCTTCTCCAGCATTTGTTGCTGGTTGATTTCTTTATGATAGGCATCCTTACTGGGGTGAGATGGTATCTAAGTGTTGTTTTGATTTGCATTTCACGAATAGCGAGCGATGGGGAGCATTTCTTCATGTATTTGTAGGCTTGCTGTATTTCTTTCTCTGAGAAGTGAGTGTTCATCTCAGATGCCCATTTCTGGATTGGGTCTTTGAATTTTGGGACCCTAATGGTTTTTATTTCTTTGTAGATTCTAGATAGAAGACCTTTGTCTGAGTACTTGTTAGTTAAAATCTTTTCGAAATTTGTGTGTTGTCTTTTCACTTTGTTAGTGATTTCCCTTGATATGCAGAAACTTCTTAGCCAGAGGAGGTCCCAATTGTTGATGCTTTCAATTGTTAAACATGCAATTTGATTTCCGTCCATGAACTCTTTGCCTACTCCGATGTCTTCAAGATTTCCTCTCACTTTCTCTTAGAGGAGGTTTAATGTTTCACTTTTAATATTTAGATCTTCAATCCATTTCGACTTTTTTTTCATGCATGGTGATAGACTAGGGTCAAGTTTTAGTTTTCGGCATGTACAGAGCCAATTTTTCCAGCACCATTTGTTAAAGAGGCTCTCTTTCTTCCAGTACACATGTTTGGCCCCTTTGTCAAAAATAAGGTGGCTGAGTGTGTTTGTATTTGCTTCTGCATCCTCTAGTCTATTCCATTGATCTTCAGGTCTATTCTTTTGCCAATACCATGCTGATTTTATGACTGTAGCTTTGTAGTATAACTT
>PVJA010054450.1:0-11579 GCA_004027025.1 Myocastor coypus
GAGAGCATGGAGTAAAGTACTTCAAATCATGCAGGAAACAAATTCCAGCCCAGACTGCTATACCCTGAAAAACTCTCTTTCAAGTACAATGGAGAAGTGAAATACTTGCATGACAAAGAACAGCTAAAGAATTTCATGATGACAAAGCCAACCCTACACAGACTACTAAAAGATATTCTAGACGGGGATGAAAATGACCTCCACTCCATGCAGGAGAATGGAAAGAACCCACCAAATAGGGCAAACGGTTACACATAGGAGAAAAAGAGGTATACAAACGCAGTCTTCTTACTATTCTTTTGTATACAGCAGCAGAATATGTCCATCAGCATGTTCTACAGGTGGACTTCTTCACCCTATGGGTCATGATTCTGTCTGGTTCTCCAGGGTGAATATCAAGGAAATAGCAGTAGCTCAGTCCCACAAGTGACACCTGGCCACCAGTAAGTGTCACGGACACTGTTCACATCCATGACATACTAGAACTTTGTGTGATATCCTATCCCCAAACTGTTAGAAGTTGTGGTCATATATTTGCCATTGAAGTATTTATGTTATGTTCTATTCTTAGTAGTTCTTTACTACCATGGAAACCTTTTCTTAGTTGATATCTTTGTATATATTAACCTATTCAAATATTATGCAAGTACTCTGAATTGATTACAAATTCATACATATTATACATACATGTATTCTGGCCTCTAAATTGGACTCATGATTTGATTTGTATTTTGGAACATTGTTTTGGAATATTTAATTTAATTTTAATTAATTAATATATAATTAATTTTTCAAATATTGTTTAATTATTCTTTTTCATTTTATGATGACATGGTATGATATTTTCTTCTAGTAATATAAACTTTAAAAAGAAAAAAATATGTATATACACACATACAAGAGAGTTAGGATAGATATACAGCTACTTTGTCTTAGTTCATTGAGAATAAAAGTTTGTACTAATATTGTTTAAACAAGATATCAGATCTTCATCTTGTCCTCTGGATAACTACTATGAAGACAACAATATGCATTGTAATAATTATTGTAACCATCCTAGTAACTTGTTTTGAAACCATTTCATTGCTATTTTATCTTTTTTCTCATCAAAATGAATAATAATAAAAACTCATGGTTCTAAAAAATCCCCAAACTTCCATTTCATTAGAATACACTTGTCTTCTCATTCTTGCTACTTTCCAAAGCAGTTCTGGAAATTCTCTTTTTTAAGTATCTTCATGAGGTGTGATCAACAATACAGTGAATGCTGCTGCCTAAGGCTATCCAAGGAAGGGGCAGGCTTGTGAAAACAGTGTGGTGAATCTCATCCTCAGATCCACTGGATCGAACACTGTGTGATTTCTGGCTGCTTTCCAAGTCAAAATGACCACGAAAGATAAATATTTTGAATTTCTTCAGAATATTGAGGCAATCATGACTGCACAATGAAGGAAACATTCTCATGCAAGGGGATTCAGAACTACTTTAGAAAGTGGCAAGAATGATGGGATGTGTGTTCAAAGGAAGGGGAGGTATTTTGAAGGTATTAATGGCAATGTGTTTTCTACTGTTATAAAATTTAAAAGCTAAGCATTCCATCAAGAAGGGTTTGATGTAAATGGAAAGAAGGTGGAATCAGGCAGGTGTCCAAGCAGACAGAGAGGGATGCAGACAGGTGGAAAGCATCAGAGAGGGATGGCCCAGTTTTGAGGATGACATGCCTCACGTCCCTGCCTCTTCCCCTCTCTTCCTTACCTGTTGCTGAGCTCTGGGTGAAGTATGAACCTCAGGCCATCTGGGTGTTCCTTTAGCATTATACTCCTGGTCTTCAGGGAAGACAGTTCAGGTAGCTTCTTAATTAGTCTTCTGTGTCTTGGGATCCCCCAGGGTCTACTGTAGTCTTCTCAATCCCTAAGCACACACTTTACTCCCTCACCCTGGCAATCAAGGCCACCACACTAAGGTACTTTGAGCTTCCCAACCCCAGGGCCCTTATACTCCACAATCTATCCTTATTCTAAGTCCCAGGGGTGAGATGCATGAACATCAGTTGAATTAAGTGCAGAGCTTCAGAAGTTCAAGGAACAAAGACTAGAAGAAATATATCAGGGAAGCCTGGCATGGATCAGAGCGAGTGAGTAGAGGCTTTCCAAGGACCTTGGGATCAAGGTGGGGTTCCTCTATGCTCTCAGTCATTGGGAGTCCTCATCCCTTCTTCTCTATCCTGCTCTGCTGAGTACTAGCCTGTATTGTGTTTCAAGACTGTGAGTTCCTGCAGGGCAAAGAACATGCCCTGAGAAATGGTGGAATCTATCATAGAATCTGGATCAAGACCAGGCAACTGATAAATATTCCACATGGGAGCAAGACCCTGGAGAGTTGGAAGACCTGATATCAAATCCAGGTTCTGCCAATTTCTAATGGCTATAACATTGGAAAAGACACCTTCCTGTTCTTTAGTTTCTTCATCATAAAAATGGATCAATAACAATACAAGTTGGTTATAGTCTTAAATATTGATCATTATGAATCTGATAATGTAGAATATGTGTGTGGTTTGTCATTGACCTGCTTCCATAGTGCATGTCAGACAATCTGCTTATCCTACAAATGTAGGTTTTTGTAATTAGACTTTATTTATTTATTTATTTATTTATTTATTTATTGCTTGCAGAACTGGGGATTGAACTCAGGACCTTGAACTTGCCAGGTTGACACTTGTGCCCCTGAGCTATCTCCGCAGCCCTAGGCTTTTTATTTTTTATTTATTTTTTTATTGCTTCTGGGGCCAAGACAGCATGCCTGGGTAACTGGGGCCAAGATGATGCATCCATAGCCTCGTCAAAAAGAGGAAAGAAAAGACTCAAATTCAAGCAATAAGGAATGAAAAGGGTGACATTACTATGGACTCAGCAGAGATTCAGAGGATCATAAATAACTACTTTGAGAATCTTTACTCTCACAGAATTGAAGACACAGATGAAATGGACAGATTCCTAGAAAAGTACAAATTACCCAAACTCAATCAAGAAGATATAACAGCTCTCAATAACCCAATAACAGCCAGTGAAATACGAAATGTAATAAAAAGCCTACCGAAGCTGGGCATAGTGGCGCACGGCTGTAATTCCAGCACTTGGGAGGCTGAGGCAGGAGGATCAGTGTGAGTTCGAGACCAGCCTGAGCTACAAAAGTGAGTGCAAGGCCAGTCTGAACTGCATAGTGAAACCCTGTCTCAAAAAGACGAAAAAAAAACACAAAAAAACCTACCGACCAAGAAAAATCCAGGACCTGATGGATTTACTACTGAATTCTACAAGAAATTTATAGAAGACTTAATCCCAACACTCCTAAAACTCTTCAGTGAAATTGAAGAAGAAGCAATCCTTCCAAAATCATTCCTAGAGGCAAGTATTACACTGATACCAAAACCAGAGAGAGATGCAACTGAAAAAGAGAACTACAGGCCAATTTCTCTGATGAAGATAGATGCAAAATCCTCAATAAAATCCTCGCCAATAGAATACAACTAATCATCAAGAAGATTATACACCATGCCCAGGTAGGGCTCATCCCAGGGATGCAAAGATGGTTCAATACACGCAAATCTATAGATGCAATACACTATATCAATAGAGCCAAAGCCAAAAATCACATGATCATCTCAATTGATGCAGAAAAGGCCTTTGACAAAGTCCAACACTCATTCATGTTCAGAGTCCTACAGAACATTGGAATAGAAGGCTTCTACTTCAACCTGATAAAAGCCACCTACAGGGCCTAGCAGGATGGCTCAGTGGTCTAAAGCGCCTGCTTAGGAAAGCTTGGACAGCTGCAGGGACCACGGTTCGATCCCAGGCCCCACATGCTGTGCCAGTCCTGCCCTCAGGGCAGGCTGAGCCAGCCATAATAATAAACAACAACAAAAAAAGCCATCTACAACAGTCCAACAGCTAACATAATTCTAAATGGGGAAAAACTGAAGTCTTTTAGTCTCAAATCTGGCACAAGACAAGGACATCCTCTATCACCACTCCTATTCAATATAGTTCTATTTTTTTAAAAAATTATTTATTTATTTATTTTCTTATTTCAGAACTTTTGTTTGTTTATTTATTTTTATGGCCTGCTCAGCCTGCCCTAAGGGCAGGGCTGGCGCAGCATGTGGTGCCGGGGATCGAACTGCGGTCCCTGCAGCCGCCTAAGCTTTCCTAAGCAGGCACTTTAGACCACTGAGCCATCCTGCCGGGCCCTCAATATAGTTCTGGAATCATTAGCTACAGCCATTAGACAAGAAAGAGAAATAAAAGGAATAAGAATAGGTAAAGAAGAAGTAAAACTATCATTATTTGCAGATGACATGATAATCTACTTGGAAGACCTAAAGAACTCCACCACGAAGCTATTGGAATTAATACACAAATTCAGTAACCTAGAAGGTTATAAAGTAAACACACAAAAGTCACTGGCATTCCTCTACACAGATAACAAACACACTGAGAGAGAAATTAGAGAAACAGTACCTTTTATGATAGCACCGAAAAAAATGAAATACTTAGGGATTAACCTAACTAAATAAGTAAAAGACCTTGTCAGTGAAAACTACATTACTCTGAAAAAAGAGATCCTAGAAGATTTCAGGAAATGGAAAGATATTCCCTCCTCCTGGATAGGAAGAACTAACATTGTTAAGATGACCATACTCCCTAAATTGTTATGCAGATTTAACACAATTCCTATCCAAATACCATCAACATACCTTACAGACCTAGAGAGATCATTCCTAAAATTTATTTGGAACCAAAAAAGACCCAGAATTGCAAAGACAATTCTGGGCAACAACCGTAGGGCAGGAGGCATTACAATTCCTGACCTAAAGTTATACTACAAAGGTACAGTAACAAAATCAGCATGGTATTGGCAAAAGAATAGACCTGAGGATCAATGGAATAGATTAGAAGATGCAGAAGTAAATACAAACACACTCAGCCACCTTATTTTTGACAAAGGGGCAAAACACGCTTACTGGAAGAAAGATAGCCTCTTTAACAAATGGTGCTGGAAAAATTGGCTCTCTACATGCCGAAAACTAAAACTTGACCCTTGTCTATCACCATGCACTAAACTAAAGTCAAAATGGTTTAAAGATCTAAATATTAAAAAAGAAACATTAAATCTCCTGGAAGAGAAAGCAGGAGGAAATCTTGAAGACATCGGAGTAGGCAAAAATTTCATGGACAGAAATCAAATTGCACGTTTAACACTTGAAAGCATCAACAAATGGAACCTCCTCCAGCTAAGAAGTTTTTGCACATCAAAGGAAATCACCAACAGAGTGAAAAGACAACCCACAAATTTTGAAAAGATTTTAACTTATAAATACTTAGATAAAGGTCTTCTTTCTAGAAGCTACAAAGAACTAAAAACCATTAGGGTTCCAAAATTCAAAGACCCAGTCCAGAAATGGGCATCTGAGATGAACACACACTTCTCAGATAAAGAAATTCAGCAAGCCTATAAATACATGAAGAAATGCTCCATATCACTAGCCATCCGTGAAATGCAAATCAAAACAACACTTAGATACCAACTCACCCCAGAAAGAATGGCTAGCATAAAGAAATCAATCAGCAACAAATGCTGGAGAGGCTGTGGGGAAAGACAAACCCTTCTCCACTGCTGGTGGGAATGCAGATTGGTGCAACCATTATGGAAAGCAGTATGGAGGATACTTAAAAAACTAGAACTGGAAATCCCATTCAATCCAGCTATCCCCCTACTGGGAATTTTCCCAGAAGAACTGAAAACCCCATACCATAGTGATATCTGTGCACCTATGTTTATAGCAGCTCAATTTGTTTTTTTTTTTAGCTCAATTTGTAATAGTCAAATCTTGGAAACAACCAAAATGCCCATCATTTGAAGAATGGTTGAAGAAAATGTGGTATTTTTACACAATGGAATATTACTCAGCTATAAAGAACGATAAGCTGAAAGACTTCACATATAAATGGTTGTATATTGAACATATACTCATTAGTGAAATAAACCAGACCTACATGTCCAAATATCGTATAGTCTCCCTAATATAAGAACTCTAATTTTTTTCTTTCCTTACCAATATCAATTGGAAGGTGTGTCATGCCCACAGCCTGTGCTCTGTATAACTATTGTGAGAATAATATGCAGTGTGTCAACTGTTAAAAAAAATAATGCTTATTGAAAGTGTTAATGTTGGGGCCCAGCAGGATGGCTCAGTGGTCTAAAACGCCTGCAGGTGGCTTCAGGGACCATGGTTCAATCCCCGGCACCACATGCTGCACCAGCCCTGCCCTCAGAGCAGGCTGAGCCGGCCATAAAAATAAATAAACAAACAAACAAAAGTTCTGAAACAAGAAAAAAAATTAAAAAAGAAAGTGTTAATGTTTAATTGTTTGATCAATGTTATGTACCTATATCTGTTAATCTTAACTGATCCGATGATGAAGATATGTAATAAAACCATTGTTAAATTAAAACAAAAGATGGTGCATCCAGCATGTGTGGCCTGGGATTGAACTCAGGTCCTTGTACTTTCCAGGGTGGTGCTTATTCCCCAGCTATCTCTCCAAGCCCTGTAATTAGACTTAAGAGTCATTAGAAAAAAAAAAAAAAAAACAAAGAGTCATTAGGGGCCACAACTTCTCCCTCTCAGCCATTTGTTCTTCCAAGTTTCTCTACCACCCCTTCCTCTTCTTATCCTCCTCCTCCTCTTCCTCCTTTTCCTTCCACAGTGCTGGAGGTCAAACCCAGGGCCTTGTGTCCTCCTTAGTGGAGAGCCTCTACCGCTGAGTCACATCCCCAGCTCCTCTCTCAGTGATCAGAATCAGTCCCAAGCATTTATGGGGTGGATAGCCCTTTGGATAATAAAATGTGAGAACCCTGAAGTAGTCTTATTTAATTTAAAATCACTACTATTGGAGTCGAATGCTAGTGCCACTTAGAGTTGCCAAATAGAATCATCTTGCTCTCAAACTCTAGTGCTAGTGATTACCCAGAGCCCTGGGCTGTGACAAATTCTGAGATACATCAAAACTTACTGAAAAATATTGCTGTGCCTGATTAGTAGTGGAACATGTTGCAGATCTTAGTATAGTGTTCCAAAAGTTCTCATTCAGTTTTCTTCATTTCCTCTCCTGCTAGTATGTCAAATTCAATTCAGCAAACATATTCACCTATTCCGTCAGAGTTTCTGCAGGAAAAAGCAATAAATGCTCTGGGCTCCTCATAGGCTCATGGTCTAATGAGGAGAAACTTACCAGTGCAGTGTGATGGGAGACATGTGGGGAGATATCTAGGTTGCCAAGACAGGAGTGGTGATCTCTGCTTGGAGTTTAGGGACAGGGAGATTTTAAGGGGGGGGGACTTCATTGAACTTTGGCTAATGATTGGGAATTTATGAGAGAGAGAAAAAGGAAGAAACATTTCAAATAGGGAGCAGCATGTATAAGGGCACAGAGTTCTATGGGGACATAGAAAAAGGGATTTTTTAAAAAGAATTATTTTGTTTTATTTTATTTTATTTTATTTCTTGTTTCAGAACTTTTGTTTGTTCATTTATTTATTTTCATGGCTGGGTCAGCCTGCCCTGAGGGCAGGGCTAGCGCAGCATGTGGTGCCAGGAATAGAACCGTGGTCCCTGCAGTCTCCCAAGCTTTCCTAAGCAGGCGCTTTAGACCACTGAGCCATCCCGCTGGGCCCTAGAAAAAGGAATTTACATGAGGTACTAAGGTAAATCTTCTGAAGGAGAGGACAGCAGCATTGAGGTTCTCAGGTCAAGTGATCATAGAGTTTTGAGAGTTGAGACAGATGGTGCTGTGGCTTGAATTGTCTGTCTCTTCCCAAACTCATATTGAATCAGTTGCTATGCTAACAATATTAAGAGTGAGACCTTTAAGATTTGGGGCAAAAGATGTGATCCAGTGGTAGGATTTCCCTAGCATGTGTAAGGCTCTTCGTTCAATCCTCAGCATTCACACACGCGCGCGCACGCACACACACACACACACACACACACACACACACACACCCAAAAAACAAAAAAGAGAAACAAACAAAATATCAAGTGATCAAACCATGAAGACCTAGCCCTCATGAATGTATTAAAGCTGTTTTTCTGGGAGTAAGTTCATTACTGTGGAAATGATCTCTTTATGAGGTTGGTCTCTCGGCCTCTCTCTCTAATATGTGTTCTTGTGTTTCTGCTTTTTTGCCATGAGATGATACAGCAGGAAGACCCTCATCAGACAATGGTCTCCTGATTTTGGGTTTCCCAGCTTCTAGAACAATGATCTAGTTCATTTTTATTAATCATAAATGGCTCAGTCTGTACAATTGTTTTAGAAACACAAAATGGACCAAGACAAGAAATCAGTGCTATTCAAGTGGCATAATAAACATCAGAGAATGTTGAAGCAGCTTTGGAACTAGACGACACACAGATGTGTGAAGACTTCAGAGGAAATGAGTACAAAAATGCTGTAGTTTTGTGGATATAATGTTAAGAGCTCTTAAGGCGATGCACAGACAATGAGAACTTGGAGAAATCTTGCAAATTCTTGTAGATGACTGAAGTGGTTTTGATCAGAACATAGGTAGAAATATGGCTGGTAAAGGGCACTCTGATGGGCTCTAGGGTGGGAATAAGGACTGGAAAACAATAATGAAGGTCACCTTTGCTATAAAGTTGCAACCCCCCACTTTTGGCAGAATTGTGTCTTAAGGTTTTATGGAAAATAGAACCTAGGAGTGATAAGCTGGCCTTTCTCCTTGGGAGCCACCCCCCAGGCCATCACGTTGAGTGCCCTGAAGTCCAAGGAAGAGCCTGGTGGAAACTCTAGCCTGAGCCCTGGTGGCCGAGGTTGTAGCTGGTAAGGAAGATAATGGAAAAGGAAAACAGACTTTCTGCAGCTGATGCTATAATTGCCTTTGGATGCTCATGTTTCTAAAAGAATCTTGAATGTCCAGGAACTTTCAAACGTTGCTGCTCATAATCTTCAGTTCACTTCTGATCACTTTAGAGCTGGGATTTCAGGCCTTGCTTGAAGATGCAGAGTGGTGAAGACATAAGATGAAGACAGCCTTGTAACTCATCTGTGGTTTGGCAGGGGAAAAAGAAAGAAGAACTGAACAAAGTGCAGAGTTTGCTGCACAAATGAAAAGGCTTATTGATCACAGCTCTAAAACACAAGTACTTTACAAATCGCCTGGAGGACAACCTTGTTTATTGAAGATATTGGGGAAAAGAAAGATCCTAGATAATGTTTTGGAAAGAAACGTCATTAAAACTGGTTCTACCTTTAAGGTGAAAGCTGGTGACAAGGAAGTGGATGTTATGGATGGCCTCAGATCCTACATTACAACCAAATTGTCCAACTCAGCCTCTACACCTGAAATCAGTACTTGGACCTCCATCATTAATTTCATTGTCATCATAAAAGGTCTGGAAGATCAGCTACTGGACCCAGTCATTCTCATGGAGAAGCAAGTGGGAAAGGATCTACAGGTGTTCAAAGCCTCACTACTGCATCAGACTTGTAGTGATTGGCCTGTTTACAGCTTCCCAAGAGCTGAGATTACAGGTGTATGTCACCATGCACGGTCTCAATTGCCATCGCAGTACACCTTGGGGGTGTGTTCAGCATGGAAGGCCTAGGGATCAAATACCCAGCCCTTGTGCCTGCTAGAAGGTGTTTTAATCTGTTTAACTATTTGGCTGGCCCTAGTTATGAGTATTTTGTCACTGCAACAAAATGAAAACTAAATGGGCCAACTGAAAACTCATTTGACAAAGCAACCAGGCCTGGCAAGTGAGTGAGACTACTCTGGACTCACAAGAAACACATTTGACACAACATAAGCCCTAGAATGTGAGTGAGACCACCTGGGGCCCAGCAGATACTCATTCAACCCAGCAACATGGCCTGGTGTGTGACTGTAACTTCATCCATCAGACAGGCCCAGTGAGGAAAACTGCCGCAGAACTCCCTGCAGAAAGACTAGAGACAACACCCACCCAGCTGATCCAGGAGGAGAACATCTTGCCAGAGTGGCACAACAGTTTTACCTCTAAGGGCTGAAGCAGGAAGAAGTGGAGCACAGCAGCTATACCCAAGCTACACCCACCTGAATGAGTTTGAACTTGCTAGATCCAGACCTAGTGCTAAGGTAAGAACTGTACCAAAGCGCTACACCAAAGGTCAGAAGGCAGGGCTATACAAAATGACAAAGAGAAGGAGCAAAATAAACTCTCAGGGCTCAAGCTCACCCAGAACAAATACAGGAGACAATAGCATAGAAACAATTGGAAATCACACACCTGAAATCTCTGAAATAGTAGCATCTGAAGTAATGAAACAACTGCAGAAAGGTATAGAGGAAATCAGATCAGAAATAGCTTCTGAAGTAAAAAAAGGAAATAATACCTATAATAAAAGAAGTACTAAGTCTAAAGAAGACACTGATGAAAAAAAAGAGAATAGAAAAATGATGGAATTCTTGAATGAGCAATATAGGAAAGTAATAGAATGTGTGAATCAGACTCAAAGTACTGTATAGGAACTTAAAACCTCAATAACAAGCTGGCAAAACCATTTCAGTGAAAGTGAAAATATACTTTCAGACCTTAAAAATACCATATCAGCTAGTCAAAAGGTAAGAAAAGATCTCTTAAAAATAACTAGGATGCAGGAAAAAATAATTAAACATCTGCAAGATGATGCAAAGGTGGACAGTGTAATACTATTAGGCATCAATGAAAAAGGAGTTAATACTTTCCGTGGGTGGTGGCAAACGAGAAGGGAGCGCCATGAAGGCCTCATGCACACTCCGGGAATACAAGGTGGTAGGGCACTGCCTACCCACCCCAAAGTGCCACATGCCACCCCTCTACTGCATGCGGATTTTCGCACCCAACCATGTGGTCGCCAAGTCCCGTTTCTGGTACTTCGTGTCACAGCTGAAGAAGATGAAGAAATCCTCAAGGGAGATCATCTACTGTGGGCAGGTGTTTGAGAAGTCTCCGCTGCGGGTGAAGAACTTCGGCATCTGGCTGTGCTATGACTCGCGCAGCGGCATGCATAACATGTACCGGGAGTACAGGGACCTGACCATAGCTGGCGCCGTCACCCAGTGCTACCGCGACATGGGTGCCCGGCACTGTGCCCGCGCCCACTCCATCCAGATCATGAAGATGGAGGAGATCGTGGCCAGCAAGTGCCGCTGGCCTGCAGTCAAGCAGTTCCACGACTCCAAGATCAAGTTCCTGCTGCCCCACTGGGTCCTGCGTCACCAGCACAAGCCTCACTTCACCACCAAGAGGCCCAACACCTTCTTCTAGAGGCAGTGCCAATAAACCTGGTGCTGCTCTGCAAAAAAAAAAGGACTCAGTAAAAATGATATAAAAAGAATATGGGCAAAAGTAATAGCTAAAAAATTCCCAAATATGGAGAAGCAGTTTGACAGTCAGTAAGGGAAGCATATAGAACTCCAAATAACATCAACCCAATTAAAAACACAACCAGGCATATAATAATCAAGAT
>PVJA010054451.1:0-11571 GCA_004027025.1 Myocastor coypus
AAAAAAAAAAAAAAAAAAAAGAATTATAAGATTGGCTTACAATAGTCAGCCACAGAGTCAGAAGAGGAAGTGTGCAGAGGGTGTCTGCACACTCCGGACTAAAGAATTCAGTCCCAAGGTCTGAACTTCACTGCAGCACTCCCTGTAAGTCTCTGTCCATTGGCTGATGAGTCTGCGATGGAAGACTGAAGTGTCTATAATGGATCCTGAAGAGTCTGCGATGGATAACAAAAAATCCAAGCTGGAGGCTGAAGAGTCTGCACTGCAAGCCAGATGATGAAGTCCAGGCTGAAGGCGAAGACTGAAGGTTCTCTGACGAAGTGAAGTCTTGACTCCTTCCTCAGCCCTTTTAAAAAGTCTCTTTGTGCTCAGTCATTCTGACATGGGCCCATTGTGCCGTAGGGTGGAACCAATCATACCCCAGGATGGGCCCTTCATCCCGCTGTAGGGAGGAGCCAATCATATCCTAGGCAGGCCCTGGTCACACTCCAGAGAGGAACCAATTGTACCCCAGTGGGGGGACTCCCACCAACAGGGAACGGGGCTGCTGAGTCATCCAGCCAAACTGACACAATGTATCAACCACTTACAGAGCTCCTTAATAGCCAGGTATGTATGTCTTCTGCACCTGACACATAGAAGGTGCTCAGTAAATGTTCACTGAGTGATTGGGTGGAACTTCAATCAACTAGCAACATGACCTGGAGTAAGCAAGATGAAGCAGTGGGCAAATGAGAAGAACTCCATCCCAAAGTCCAAGCTGACCCTGGCCGTGTAGATGGGAGAAAAGCATGGAAAGATCCTGATTTAAGTATCTCTCTTAAACTCAAACATTTCTACATAGAGAGCTGGAATACTCTCTTTCTAAGCCAATTTCACTCTTCGCTAAAGACTTCTGGTTCCAAACACTGGGAATCAGTGTGAACTGATATTTTGAAATATTACTTTGCCAGCTTCTCTTTGATGTGGCAATTTGCAAAGTAACCCCAACATTTGACAGCTCATCTATAGCCGTGTGGTGTCCAGATGTTTCCTGGGATTTCTGCCCACCTGCTACACCACTGGCAGGGGCTGCAAAACCAGGATATGTGCACAACTGGGATTAACTTGGAACCAACAGCACTTCGTTGTGTCTGAGATTATTAAACTTCAGAAAGAGTGAAGATTCACCCTGACTTAATTCAGAAAATAAAAGTGCAGAAACTCATTAGAATTAGGAGATGCTTCAAGATCACCTACTCTAGTTGTAGTAAACCTATATAGAACATATGTTGTTTCTCTTTTAAGACAAAAGGCATACGAATTGTTTTTTCCCTACATTAAAACCTCAGCATCCAGGTTTAATTGCAGTGTTGGTACTTTGTGATAAGTAAGTAAGTTTTGGATTGAAGTTTGGATACTCATCTCTAAAAGGTTCACTACTGAAAGAGTAAATAAAATCTGAGAGTAAAACAGAAAGAAACTGAACATAAGGAATAAACAATGGAGATGAAGGAAAGGAGAAAAGGGGAAAAAAGGAAGGGGGAAAAATAATGCAAGTATATATAAAGGATAGGTGAGATAATTATACTATTAATTTCCACCAGTTTTATTTTAACTAGCAGTTAATGTTTAATATTTTTACTTCAACTAGCTCTACATGCTAATATCTATGATCTGAGCAACTACATTAAGAACAACAGTATGCAATATAAAAACCATGGCTGAATATCTTTCATCTTGTTCTTCTAAATGTGTACCATTTCTAATGTCTTATCAATTATTATTATACTCTCTTTAAAGTCAATTACATTGGGCCCAGCGGGATGGCTCAGTGGTTTAAAGCGCCTGCTTGGGAAAGCTTGGGTGGCTTCAGGGACCACGGTTCGATCCCCGGCACCACATGCTGCACCAGCCCTGCCCTCGGGGCAGGCTGAGCCAGTCATAAAAATGAGTAAGTAAATAAATAAAGGTTCTGAAACAAGAAAAAAATAATAATTCTTAAAAAAAAATAAAGTCAATTACAAAATAGAGTTAAAAAGACAAGAAAAACATTAAGGTTTATTGAAAGAAAGAGTTAATGTTTAATTGTTTGACTAATCTTGTATACCAATATTTGGTAATCTGAGCAACAAATTTGATAACAATATGTAATATAACAACCATGGCTGATTCTCTGTTCTTGTCTTGAAATTCTGAACTATTTGTACTGTTATATGTTGCTTTATTCCTGCCTTTGTTATTTGTTTTTGTTTTCCCTCTTTAAAAAACAACAAACAAACAAACAAACAAAAAAGGTTCACCATCACTGACCTAGTTCATACTGGGCAGATGAAGAAACTGCAGCTCTAACAGAGTCAGTGACAAGGTTAGCTGTCTTGTAGAGGGAAGGACAGGTCTAGAATCTCCATTTTTCCTGTGACACCCAACTGTGAGTGGTGTCCTGTGGGTTTATGCTGGTGCGAATGTGCTTCAGTTACTGTTTGTTTCCTTCTGAAAGCACTTTTTCCTCGTCAAAGACTTCCTGATTCTCCTTCACACATGCTTCAAGGTCACAGCCCAGACCAAAATGTTTACCAAAGAAAACTAGGTACTTAATAAATTCCACTTACAGGAAGAGTCACTGCCAGCTCCTGTACTCCTTAAACCCTGGCTCCCACCAAACTCAGCAAACCAAGGAAGGGATAAAGTCGGCTTTAGAACTAGAAATTTCTAGGTTTGGATGCCAATAGAAAAACAAATGAATTCTGTGTGACTTCTCTAGCAGGCTAAGGCTGCAGCTGCTGCCACCTCCTGGGAGAAGACAGACCTCAGCTTCATATCTGAGGCTGATCTCAGTGTTCACCTATGACTTGGGCAAAGACCTTGTTGGGCAGGACTGAAATTCCCTTCTCACAGAAAATAAACCGGATAGTCCTTTACTCAGCAAACAAAACATTGGTTTCTTTTTTCTCTGTTATTTTTACCAATGTTATGCTGAAAGAAAATAACGTCAAGGAGGCTGTGATGCAGCTCAGTGGTAATGTACCTGGTTAGCATGTGTTAAGCCTTAGGTTCCCAGGACTAAAAACAACCTCAAACAATAATAATGAGGCTATAATAAGTCAATATTGGAATCATAAGAGTATAAAGGTAATATTAAAGCAGAACTGTAAGCTTTAGTCATATATTAGAGCTTCCTTCTCTTGTCTTTCTGCACTCTAGGTACTGAGGTGACATTAGGAATGCATGCAATTGGGAATTTTGTAATAACCAGGGTATATATGAGCTGCTGAATCTTTATCTCAAAGAGTCGCAATTTAACTTTTGGGGCTATTGTGAGAATTGAGATAATTTTATATGTACATTTTTGGTATGCAAGAAAAATTCAGTGGGAATTATAATGGGCAAGTTCATTTGCCTAATTTTGGTGATTTTCTTCATTTATTGACTAAAAAATGGATCAACAGTCTACATGCCTATAATTCTGGTCTGTCTTCTGATTTATAAATGATCCTTAAGCAATTTCTTCTCTCTCTCTCATTTTTTTCTTTAAAACACAATTATGAATAAGTGAGAAGAAATTCAGGATGAAATAAACCAGTCAATTTATGAAACATTTCTGGAGTACCTATTATATGTCAGTCATACAGGAGTTAAAGAATAATAATATAGTGTGGACCTTACAGATTTTACATTATATTAGGGAAAAAATGTGACTCAGAATTAGAAATTTGGGTCCTAAATTCAGGTCTTCAAAGAGTTCAGTTGTTTATATGACAGCTAATGTTTTAGTTTCCTCATCTATTGAATAATAGATGTGAAGGGAATAATTGAATAATATGTGAAGGGAATTTTTCATTTACAGCAGACATTGTCTAGAAGATAACACATTGGCTGCTGTGTCATGCTTAAGCTGTCATGATGGAAAGCTATTGAAGAGATCATGAAGTTTGAGTGCTCCTAGTAGAGAAAGCAAGACCCTTACACACTTGTATGTCTGAAGCTTACTGGCCTGACTAATGATTATGGATACTATCTTAACCATGCACAGAGCTATGGATTTATTCTAGCCTAAATTGAATATTTTTAATCCTTTGCTATGGTTTGAATGTTTGCATGTTAGCAAGACTCATGCTAAAACTTAGTCCCAATGCATCAGGGTGAAGAAGCAGAGCCTTTAGGGAAGAATTAAGCTCTAAGGGCTCCAGTGTCATAAATGCCTCAGTACTTTCATAGAAGGGCTACAGGGAACTTTATAGGCTCTTCATTACCTTTCCACTTCTTTAGCCACGTGAGGACACAGCAACCTTCTCCTCTGGAAGATGTAGCAACATGGTACCAACTCTGGAAGCAGAAAGCCTGGACCCTCAATGACACTGAACCCTCTGACACTAGATGTTGACTGTTAGCCTCCACAACTGTGAGAAATAAATTGCTGTTATTTATAAATTATCCTGTCTCAGGTATCTTATTATATCAGTATGTGAACTAATAAGTATAAAATCCCTTTCTTGATAATGAAAACCATACTTTTTGCCCTTATCCAACTTCTGTGTTCCATCAAAATAGACAGCTTTAGCTGTGTTTTGTTCTTTATTATTACTGTTGTTGAACACCACCTTATATTTGAATAGTACTTTTCAACTTACTAAATCTCGCCTATGCACTGGCTCATTGAGGGGAAATGAGGTGTTATCAAACAAGTTGGGCTTTGAAACCAAAGAGTCTGGTTTGATCACTGACCAGCTTTATCTCCTTGGATAAATTATAGTGTCTCTAAGAGTATGCAGAGGTTGGTTGTGTCAACCTGAGAAGCATAGAAGCTTAGTTAAACAAGCTCAGCTAGTATGTCCACTAGGGTATAGAGGACCCAGCATCACTTGGAGGGTGTAAAAGGGAAATGAGGAAGGACAATAGGCTTCTATTCTTTGGAAGAGCTTGTCTTCACCTTCAGTTTGGACGTCCTCTCCTGGCTTCTAGCACAGACTCTTCAGCTTGTACCTTGGCTCCTACAGCCTTCTGGCATAGACACATCAGCCTCCTGACATGGAGTTGCATGGACACTGCAGTGAGCTCTAGATCTTGGACTGAAACGTTTGGTTTCCGGTGTGCAGACACCCTCTGCATATTTCTTTATCCAATTCTGTGGCTGACAATTGTAAGCTGACCTTGTAATCTCTTATGCATTTGCATATCATACGCTATATCTGTTTCCCTAGTCAAACCCTGACTAGGGGCCGGGGAGATAGCTCTGAGGCACAAGTGCCTGACTGGCAAGTGCAAGGTCATGAGTTTGAACCCCGGTCCCGCAAAAAAAAAAAAAAAAAAAAAAAAAAAAAAAAAAAAAAAAAAAAAAAAAAAAAAAAAAAAAAAAAAAAAAAAAAAAAAAAAAAAACCCTGACTGATATAGAGTACCAGACTCTGCCTAGAATGCTTCTTAATCCATGCCATCTCTTTGTCATTGTACAGGTATTAGCTCAAACATTACCTCCCCAGAGAAGCTTCCTTTACCACCCAATCTAAAAATTACCCTGCTTTAGTCCCTTTTTAGCATTTGGCACAGACTAAAATCACCTAGTTGATTAATTATATGGTGCTCCACCAGGATGCAAGCTCCATGAAGTAGATTTATCTGTTTACTCCTGTCTTCATAGCATTTGGGGCAGGGCTTGGCACATCACAGACTTTCAAAAAGTCTTGATTGCAACAAAAGATGATAAACAGCAAAACTGTCAATAGTCTTCCTGAGAAGTATTTGAAGATGAGAAACATACTGAAAAGGCCTCTAGGGGATGATAAAGATGACTGGGTTGCTAGAGCTATTGTGTCACCAGAATCAGTGTTGATCTCTGCAAAATGATAATCCATTGGTGATTCTTGTTTTCCTTAAGGTCCTCATTATATCCCTATCTTTGAAATACAAAATCACTAGAGACTATATGATCACTGTCAGTTTTCAAGCCATCCCTGTGTATCCTTAGCATATGCTCTATCACTAAAAGTTAGGCCCTAAAGGCAGAAGGTAAAGCTGTTACCTACAGACCTGAGAATCTAGCATCTGTGGCGGCAAACTTTACAGAGCTTTCAATGATAACAGCCCATTGTGGATAGGTTCACAACCACCAGAGTTGTGCACAAATAGCTTTGTGCAGATACATGTTCTGGGCATTGAATTCATGACTGTGCACTTGCCAGGCAGGCACTTGTGCTGCTGAGCTATCCTCTTGGCCCATCCTGAAAATATTGAAATTAATTTCAATTTTATCTTAATATTTACATAGATTTTGGGCTCAGTATTTGTGTTTATTAGTAGCAACATTATGAGTGAATTGAGAATCTTCCCACTGAGATACATCTTTATCTTTCCTTGTTTTTTATTGGGACAGTGTCTCCTTAAGTTGCTAAACTATCAAGACTGGCTCAACCTTGTGATCCTCCTGCCTCAACTTTCTTTTTTTTTTTTTTTTTTTTTTTTCTGCCCCAACTTTCTGAATGACAGGCAGAACTATTTTTATGCCTACCTAGGAATGCTTCGAATTGTTACATTTGCAAAATTTGTGCTATATGAAAACCATGCTCTTTTGGGTCTATATACTCTGTCTGGCAGTCTGACCTGAGGGATACATATTTGCAGTAGCTGAAGTTCTGGCATTGTTTTCCCTCTTGTAACACAGAAGTCTCTAGTTTAAGTTCTCTTTTAGCACCATTCATTCATCCTCCAATAAATATTTATTGAGCATCTACTATCTATAGACTATAAAAATCCAACTGTGAAGTGGGTGTGCATGACTCATCTTTATAGGAGTTATCTTTGAGGAAGAAAGACATAAAGAAGAAATCAAAACATATTGTGATGCTTGTTAAGCTAAGGATGGAGAACCCAGGGAGCCAAAGGAAAATGTAGAAAATGTTACTTAACTTCACAATAGGTGATGGGGAAAGATTTTCAATAAAAGGATAAGCTGAAAAATAAGCAAGAGTGAGGCAGGGTAGTTACGGGAAAAATGTTCCAGGACTGTGATTTAGACTAAGCCCTGGAAAGAGATAATAAAGCACATAAAGGCAACACTCTCATATGCAATATAGTGTTGTTAAAGCGCTGAGGAAAAAAGTGAAAGTTGGAGAGATACAGCATGTAATGAAGAGCATCTGTCAAGCACGTCAGAGAACAGAAAGTCACTGTAAAATTTCAAGTCTAGGGGAAGAAATTATGTATTTTTTTTTTCCTTTTGGGGTTCTGGGAATTCAATCCAGGGCCTAGCACATGTTAACAAGTGGCCTACCACTAAGTTACATTCCACCTGCCCCAATCCTGTGGTTTTATTCTGAGGGAGGGTCTAAATTGCTCAGGCTGTCTTCAAATTTGAGATCCTCCCACCTCACCCTCCTATGTAGCTGGAATTACAGGTGTGTACCCCAATGATCCATATATATGTTCTTAGGTATTCAAAAACATAACTCTTATGTCTGAAAAAAGGGGAATTGATGAAGTTAAGAGCACCATTAACAAATGTTGAGCCCACACTAATTAGAGTGAGTCTCCATCTTAATTTTTTACTCTTTATCTCTTTCTCCTCAAAGATAATCATGGTTTATCTCTAAGATTCACCTCTTCCCTTTCCCACAGACCTGGGTAGCTCCTTAATTCAGGTCACTGACACAATAGCATTCCCACAAGGATCAATGTGCCACAACACATGGTACAGAGGTAATCTTAAAGGTTTATATGCTACAGCCTTTCTATCTGATGTTCTTGATCCAATATCTTGATGGAGGCCATGACTAAAGTTTGGGGCTGGTTATGATTCTAATGGAGAATATAATTATTGGTTTACCTGGTTATTCACTGAAAAACTCTTTGCCCAAATTTTTTCATTCATCAGCTGAAGATGATGATACCATACAGGATTTCTGGAGTCAAAACTCTTAGACAGAGTGACAAATACTCTGGTAATTGTAGTTGCTAAGTCATGAAATAAATATGAATAAGCCTGATAGACAGGTACTTAATAGCAACATTATCTAAAGTTGCCAGACATTTAAACCAAGTTTTTTTTATTTTTTATAAGAAGATAAGAGGGTGCCCATATGGGGATCAGTGCCCAAGAGCTTAAGGGCTTTCTTTCCTTCTCTGTGAAATTTGGGCTATATTTCTGTCAGAATTAGTAGTGGGTAGCATCAACTGGGCAAGTGATACGCAGTTTCCTAACTGTAAGGGATTTTCTGGCAACCCAGTTCCCCAAGATTACCAAGAGAGGCTCACAAGAAAGATAGCTCAGTGGTCTAAAGTGTCTGCTTAGGCAAGGTTAGGCAACCACAGGGACTGTGGTTCAATCCTCAGAGCCACATGCTGTGCCAGCCCCATCCCCACGGCAGGCTGAGCAGGCCATAGCACCAATATATAAAGTTAATTTTAAAAAAAATCAATCTCTCACTTTAAAAAAAAAAAAATGTTTACACTTTTTTTTTTTTGGCTCCTCCTGCTCAACCTCTGGTACTGAACCGTCTGGCCCCCGAGCCTACTGGGTAAGGACGCTAGGCCCACCTCTCCCTGTTTTTCAGCTCTGCCTGCTCCACTGCCAGTCCCCAACCCATCTGGCCCTCATCCCCACTGGGTAGGGACCCTTGGCCTGCCTCCTTTTTTCTTTCTGCTCCTCATGCCCAAGCTCCAGTCCCAAACACATCTGGCATCTCGTCTGGCAACCCATCTGGCCCACGAGCCTACCAGGACTCCTCAACTCCAGAGTTCCAACTCCACCCACAGTCCCGACCCACTGGGCCTCACAGCACCCAACATCCCAAGCGCTGACACGCAGCCAGGCACTTCTAGAGGGGAACCAACTTGGGGGATCCAGACCAAACTCCCATAGGCTGTAACAGCATAACTTAACCAAAATGCAGAGATCACTTCCATACAAAATGATAATGACAAGGAGTAAGATACAATCTCAGGGCCCGAGCCCACCCAAATCAAATACAGGAGACACTACCATGGAAGAAAATGGGAATCATGCAGACAAAATCTCTGAATTGGTAGCATCTGAGGTAGACAGACAAGTGATGAAACGTATAGAGCACCTCAGATCAGAGATAACATCTGAAATAAAAAAAGAAATGCATGAAGTGGAAAAACAACTGGAGAAATGTATAGAGGAAACCAGAGCAGAATAATATCTGAAGTTAAGAAAGACATGTCTAAATTAATAGCATCCAAACTAGGAGAACAATTACAGAAAGGCAGAGAGGAGAACAGAACAGAAATAATTTCTGAACTAGAGAGAGAAAGGATAACTGTAATGAGAGACTTCAATACTACTAAAGAAGACATTGATAAAAAATTAGAGGAGAATAGAAAAATGATGGATTCCCTGATGGAGCAATATGGGAAAGAAATAGATTGCATGAAACAGTTTCAAAGAGATACACAAGAAAATAAAATCTCAATCACAAGTTGGCAAAACCGTATGAACAAAAGTGAAGATAGACTTTCAGATCTTGAAGACACAGTCGCAGCCAGTGAAAAAGTAAGAAAGGATCTCTTAAAAACAACAAGGATGCAGGAAAAAATAATTCAACATCTGCAAGATGATGCAAAAATGAACAATGTGAGATTAATACGAATCAATGAGAAAGAAGTCAATAGAAATGATGTAAAAAGAATATGGGCAGAAGTAATAGCAGAAAACTTCCCAAATATGAGAAAGCAATTGAACATTCATGTAACTGAAGCATATAGAACTCCAAATAACATCAACACAACTAAAAACACACTCAGACATATAATAGTCAAGATACCACAAATCCAGCAAAAGAATAATATACTAAAAGTTGCTAGAGAAAAGAAACACATCACATTTAAAGGAAAACCCATCAGAATAATGCCGGATTTCTCTTCACAAACCATGAAGTCAAGAAGAGCATGGAGCAAAGTGCTTCAAGTCCTCTATGAAAACAAATTTCAGCCCAGACTACTATACCTGGCAAAACTCTCCTTCAAGTATGAGGGAGAAGTGAAATTTCCATGACAAGGAACAACTAAAGAATTTCATAACATCAAAGCCAACGCTACACAATATCCTAACAAATATTTTAGAGAGGGACCAAAATGACCCAAAGTCAACAAATGAGAACAGAAAGATCCTGCCAAATAGAGTAACCAACTAAACATAGGAGAAAAAGTGGCAAACAGTAGCAAATAAAAGTCACGTCAATCATAAGTCAATACATTTCAATTATAATCATCAATGTAAATGCACTCAATTCTCCAATTAAAAGAAGAAGACTGGAAAAGTGGATAAGGAAACAAAGCCCAACAATACGCTGTATACAAGAAACACACTTAACCCATAAAGAAACTCACAGACTAAAAGTTAAAGGTTGGAAAGCAATACTAAATGCTCCAGCACCTCAAAAAAAAAGCCGGGGTAGCAATCCTGTCTGCAGACAGTCTAAACTTCAAACCAAGGTTAATCAGATGAAATAAAGAAGGCCACTACATATTGGCTAGGGGAAAAATTCATGATGAAGAGGTAACACTCATATATATGTATGTACTCAACAAAGGAGCAGCAAACTATATAAAACAAACTTTAATGGACATGAAAATCTCATATCCAATAACACAATCTTAACAGGAGACCTCAACACTCCCTTATCCAAAAAAGACAGGTCAAGCAGACAAAAAATTAGCAAAGAAGTAGCAGAACTGAACCAGAACTTGAAACAACTGGACTTAGTGGACATACACAGAGTGTTCCACCCAACCACTTCAAAATCCACATTTTTTTTCAGCTGCACATGGGACATTTTCTAAAATAGATCACATGTTAGTTCATAAATCATGCTTAAGTATATGCAAGAAAACAGAAATTATCCCATACATATTATCTGACCACAGTGCAATCAAATTGAAAATAAATGACAAAAGAAACCATAGGAACTTCAGGATTACATGGAAATTAAACAATCTTCTCAGCAACCAGTGGGTTACACATGAAATTAAACAACAAATTACACAGTATCTACAATTTAATGAAAATTCAAACACAACCTACTGGAATTTGTGGGATGCAATGAAAGCAGTTCTTAGGGGGAAATTTATAGCTCTGAACGCACACATTAAGAAAATAGAACGGGAACAAATAAACACTCTTACGTAGCACCTAAACTGACTAGAAATGGAACAGCAAACGAAATCCAAAGCCCAAAGGTGGGAGGAAGTTATATTAGAGCAGAAATTAATTCAATTGAGACAAAAAAAAAAAAAAACAATACAAAGAATTAATGAATCCAAAAGCTTGTTCTTTGAAAGATTGAATAAGTTTGATAAGCCCCTAGCAAACCTCATCAAAAAGAGGAAAGAAAGGACTCAAATTCAAGCAATAAGGAATGAAAAGGGTGAAATTACTACAGACCCAGCAGAGCTTCAGAGGATCATAAATAGCTACTTTGAGAATCTTTACTCTCACAGAATTGAAGAAACATATGAAATGGACAGATTTCTACAAGAGTACAAATCACCAAAACTGAATCAAGAAGATATTAGAACTCTCAATAATCCAATAACAGCCAATGAAATACAAAATGTAATAAAAGGGCCGGGCATGGTGG
>PVJA010054452.1:0-11573 GCA_004027025.1 Myocastor coypus
GGGTTTTTTTTTTTTTTTTTTCTTTCTGTTGGTGCCAAGGATGGAACCCAGGGGTTCCAGCTTGCTAGGCAAGCATTCTACCGCTAAGCCAAATTCCCAGCCCCCTACCTCAGAGACCTTTGGCAAAGCATTTTACCCACTGGAAACTTAGCTTCTTCATATGTTAAATGGAGGAGTTGTGCTAACTTATCTAAAAATCATTGTCTGTACCAAATAATAGGACAATAACTATACTTTTATGTCTTACTATTCAAAGAATTCTAAGCTAATATCTCAAAATGTTGTTTCTTCTCTTTTTAAAAAAGATTGGCTATAGATTCAGGTAGTAGGCTTTGATTTTTACTGACTCTATAAAATAGATAGCAGGAGCAAAAGCCAGCTAAACAAATCAGAGAATATGTCAATTTGTATCACATATGAGTGTTTTTGGTTTTCATACTATTCTATTTTTCATCATTGTTTCATTTCACAAAATTTGACATTTCAGACAGTAGCAGAATCTTTCAAATAAATGATTCTATGGCTGATGATTCTTAAGAGCAGTAAAATCTACACAAGCTATAACAAAATCACTCCTAATAAATAGAAAAGACTCTTCTTAATTTGCAAAAGCCACTTGAATGCTGGAAGATGCCAGTTACAGAATCATCTCAATCCTGCAGCTGCACAGGATATTCAAAAACATGGAACTCAGCACCAAATGAAAGCATCAGTGAGTAAGTGATAAAGCCTTAGAATTGACTAAGATCAAGAGTACTGAAATAAAGAATCTTACCTAAGAAGTTAAGGAATAAACAATGTGAGAAAATACAAAAGTTAAGTAACAATAACTTGGAGCACTGTAAACTCTGACCAAAGCTCAGTGATTAAGCTTTGTGCCTCATAAAGTAGGACATGCTTTAAGTGTTAGTCACCAGTAATACACATGTCAAGTAATGGAAAAAGCATTTAAACTACTTCAAATGCACATCATTTGGCCCTTTTAACTGAACATTTCATTTATTCATATCCCAATTAGGTGGCTTTAACCAGCTCTGTGAATATTATTTATTTGTTAATGATGACACAAAAATAGCAAAGTAAGGCAGATTCTTATTCATAGGAATGAATATATCTACATGCAGTGTCTTTCATTAATGAAATCTAGTAGTAAGGCTCATTATTAATATAGAGTCCAGAGTTAATGTGATTTATGCTCTATTTCATTCTGATTTAAGATTCATTCCTGAAGTGCCCACTCCATTAGGGTAGAAAGCATGTCTCATTCATGGTAATATTTTGCACCCTTGCATAGAAAAGTGGTCCACACCTGATGGAGTGTTAGATCCAGAAAATTGAAGTCGAATCCTGTGACAGTATGGCATGTCTGTTTAAAAAGTTTCACACTTCATAAATTTATTAAACTCCCAAACATTTCTATCTGTATATAAGTCAAGTCCAAGTCTTGTCAATGTTTCAGAAGTATTGTCCTTTACCATTTCCCCTTTGGAGACACAAATAAACACAACTTGTGAACAACTGCTCTCATACTGGAGCAATATTACCCCTTAAGTGACATAGAGCAGTACTTGAAATCACTTGGTTGCCACCATGCAGGTGACATCTGATGGACTGAGGCCAGCAGGACAGTGCATAGAAAAGCCCTCAACAAAATAATGATCCACCGAAAATTAATACTGCTTAGGTTCCGAAGTCTCAGTCTGGGAGCTATATAAGTAGGTAAAAGACAAGAAGATTTGGCCAACAGTTATAAGAGTGTGATTTTAGAGGGGAGATGTGTAAGGGTTCAGGATGTGAGAGTGGGCTTTTTATGGAGTTATAAGCAGCATTCAGACTGCCAGCGAGAGTCAGTAAATAATAAGAGCAAGAGTCTTCAATAATAAATGAAATAAAAACGAAGGCCATAAGGTTACTTCTAATCTTGATAGCCAGGGATCCAATTACCATAATATAAGGATAAATTCTATAGTATGAGGATTCATTCCTTGTATCCAATCAGATACTGGTTGTGACTGCTAGAATGCAAATCAGAAATGCTCTGAGAGGGGCCCGGCAGGATGGCTCAGTGGTCTAAAGCGCCTGCTTAGGAAAGCTTAGGCAGCTGCAGGGACCGTGGTTCGATCCCCAGCACCACATGCTGCGCCAGCCCTGCCCTCAAGGCAGGCTGAGCCGGCCATAAAAATAAGTAAATAAACAAACAAAAGTTCTGAAACAAGAAAAATAAATAAATAAAAAATTATTTTAAAAAAATAAAGAAATGCTCTGAGATATCTACCTGCAATGTTGAAAACTGTTGTACATGTAGTTATAGAAAGCACACTTCCTTCCAAAGAGATGAGAGACCCACCTTTGACGCTTCTACTTTTATGTTTTCATTTTGTTGTTGCTGCTGTTGTTTGCTGACCTGTTTTCTATGTAAGTTTTAACTGATGGATTCTGAAGAACACCCAACAAAATATAATTTGTATTTTGTCTTAGTGACTAAAGTATTTAGTAAAAAGTTTGTTTTTAATAGGAGGTTCCATAGACATCTATTCTCTCCATAGATGTTATAAAACTCTTTAATTTTTTTAGCTTTATTCATTTAATTTTTAGCATATACTTAGCTTTAAATATTCTTCCAGATTCAGCATAAAGGATTTTTTAAAAAAATCAAAATCAAAAGGGATGCATATCTTTAATAAGACTGACATATAACATTGATGTAGATGTCTATGAGCTGAGCTTTTTGCTCCTAAACAGAAATATTTGCTCACTTTTCTAATATTCAGTGGTATCTCTTAGTTCTTTTCATATCCTGTTGTATGACTGGGATCATTGTTAGTACAGCATGTGTTATTTGACAGGAAATTGATGAAGCATGAACATTATTACAGCAAGATTTTGAATAGCTTTTGGGCATGAGAGTGTTAAAGGGCTGTTTGTTGTGCCTGGCCTTTGAAGACTGAAAAATAAGGATATTTTAAACACCATAACCCAGCGGTTCTCAACCTGTGGGTTGTGACCCTGGCGGGGATCAAGCAACCAAAACACAGGGGTCACCTAAAGCCATTCTGAATCATAACTGTAGCAAAATTACAGTTTTGAAGTAGCCACCAAAATTATTTTTTGGTTTGGGGTCACCACAACATGAGGAACTGTATTGTGGGGTCACGGCATTAGAAAGGTTGAGAACCACCGCCCTAACCAGAGCTAGTGCAGAAACAAAATGACCACAAAGAAGCATGTATCAAGTTCTGATCAATTAGCAGCATCAACAGAAAATGTGCTGAGGTAAAAAATGCCCATTTTACTGCTGGGCTCTTATCAACCACAAAGCACTGACCTCCTCTTTAGAGCCCTTCTCATTGTATGCATCAGGAAATTCTGCAACCTCTGGCCTGCATCTTAATCCAGTGTCCCTTTTCTAATAGATTATTCTTGCTGAAAAATTGTTCCAATTTAACCAGTATTTCTTCAGCCAAAGTCACTCCCGTTCACTGGAGGGATCAAGTAATAGATTTCTCCTAGACCACCTCATAGTTGCCAGTTCACCATAAAATGAGAATGTGCTATTTTTAGAAATCTACCTTTCATACAAGGAGAAAGATTTAAGGAAGCTTTCAGAAGGAGAAAATACAAAATTTATCGCTGGACTCTGTAACACAAATTCCAAAATTTATTTATTAAGATATCTATCGTGTCAAAGATAAATTATGAAGATGAAATTTCAGATACGGCTTGTCTTACCCTAGACATCAGTACTACTCTTTCTTCCTCTTTTTTTCTGTAATGGAAAATGTCATTTCATTATCTATTTAATAACTCATGACAGAAACTTTTGCCTAAAGTTTCAGTCTGCAGAGACATCCATTCAACTGCCTAAATGTTTTTCAAATTCACCATTTTGTTCCATCTACTACTGTACGGGGACTCAGCAACATCTCAACCCCACCCATCCCTTTGGTATAAGGCATCAAACATAAGAATTTATAAAATTAAATGTTTCCGATATTTAACAAAGTAAGCAGAATAATGCAGTAATTATACATCTCTGATCTACTTTTCCACATGTGCTTCAGATAATTGGATAATAGATAAAAGAAAAGATATGGGGAATGATGACACAGCTCAGTGATCAAAAATGCCTGGTTAAGGAAAGTTTAGGCAAGCCTAGGGACCATGGTTTGATCCTCAGCACCACATACTGCACCAGCCCCACTCCCAGTGCATGCTGAGCCATGCCCCCCAAAAAGGATATGCAAAAGAGATGATAGTTCTGTTTGAAAAACAGACATACAATGCAAAACACATAGTGGCTCTAACTCTTCAAGGTCAGTGAAGACACAGGACATAAAAGAACCTGTATTGTAATAATCTATATAGATCAATGGAGTCACAAATTTCCTATTCAGAGATTATGGGGCCACAGAGGAAAGTGATTGATGATGTACACTGTGCCTAAGAAGAGTCACCTAGAGAGAAAACATTCTCTCAGGATTCCACAGAGAGCAAATTAGTTAAGCAATGGTCATGATTCACCCAGATGGCTGACACTGACAAAGGTTCTGCAAACTGCAGTACATGGTTTCAGGGTAAATCCTGAGGGGACCTGACTGACTTTGTCAGATACAAAAGTTACATTACTTGTAATAATAGGTCTTGCTTTATCTTGGTCTTAACCATCCGCAGAAAAGTCTAAGCACAAGGTATAAAAATGAAAGTCATATTAATATGCTGAGATGTAAAAGGTTGAAGTCAACAGCTTCTGATAATAAGCTGATAATCCACTACTGGTATGGATGATTGGACAACATATATAGCTAATTCCTCTTTGTGCAATGAAAAGAAAGATCTGTACTAATGATGCTTAGACAAGAAATCATGTCTGCATCTTGTACTCTGAAGTATGACCAAGATAACAATATGCAATATATTAATTATTGAAAAAAATTTAAAAATAAAATAAAAAATGTAACACACACAAATATGTATCCCCATGCATTTCTCTAAGATTCCTTTTATTTATTTTCTCCTAGAAAAAATATTGCCTTCAATCTTGCATCCACTTTACCATTCATGTTTTATCTGACACTAGACATTTATATCTGTCATAACAAGTACTTGTACAACTTGATGAATAAAACCCAGCATTACTATAGTAGATTTCTAACTCGTAGTTAACTTCTCACACCAGCTGAATTGAACTAGCATTACTGGATTTCCCAATGAACTTTAGATGAGCTTTGGTCCTCAACTTGAGCATCACTTCCTGTCTCTGAAGAGGAAGATGGTGCACTGCTCAGCCTCATGCAGAAGCCTGTCACATTGGTTTTCCTGATGGAAAGTCAACTTTCCTCATTGCTGGAAGAGCCAGAGACTTCACTGTTTTTGAGGATGGCTGTGGTACTTTTGCAGGCACTCTGGTGCGTACTGAGAGCATTGCTTTCTAGTTTCTGTTCACCTTTCTTGGCCTTCTAGCATAGATCCTTCATTAGCATAGGCTTCTTAGCATCTACCACTGACCTGGACTCATACAGGACATTAGGATTGAGGCCCTCAGCTGGACGCCTTAGTGTTTAGTGTGCGGATGGATTTCCTGCTGCTGTATATAATTCTTTCGGTGATTCATTGTACAATAATATTGTAGAATATGTCCTGTATTATATTGTTTGCCTTGGAAAAACCCCTAGCCATGACAATTACCAATAAAAGTATTTCATTCAAAGTACACTTGGCTGAAAATGGACGTTTATTTTTGCTAAACAGACTTACAAGTTTTCTTCATTAGTTATTTAACTTGGATTTATAGTATTTTATAAATGATTTAATAAATTAAAATATGAAGTGTTGAAGGAAGTTTCACTAGGTAGTACATTATACTACATGTGTTTACAATGCCTCAAACAAATTCTATTCAATAATTGTGAACCACACAAGCCACAAGTTTGGAGATACAGATGTAGATATATAGATAAATTTAGATGCTTAGATAATTATATTATTAATTGCTATTAGCTTGCTGAAAGGAAAGGTTTATATCTATATTGCTTGATCAGTTTTTCATGCCTGTATCTTGTAATAATATGAGCAACTGCTGTGAACATAACAATACACAATGTACTAACCATTGTTACTCTGCCACTATCTTGTTGTGAATCTTTATACTACTATTTTTATTGCTTATTTTCCTTTTCTTTAAAATTAAAAAGTATAACCTGTACATCATCGGAAAACTTGTATGTTCTGTTGTTAAGGGACATATGGGTAACTTTTGCTTTTCTCTGTAAGAACAAAACAATGTTTCCATAAACATTGTGTGTGTTATTCAGGGTTGTTTATAGTTTCTCTAGGATGTATAAATAGTTTGAGGGCTAAGACCACAAATGACATTGCTTAATTTTATTAAACTCTGATCCAAATCCATCAGTGACAAATGCCAAATGAATGAGAGTTTTAATTGCTGCACATCATCATTTTACTAGACTATCAACTTAGACATTAATTTATCAATTTTTAAATTTTTTCTAAAATTATGTTTTTATCAGTGCATGTTTATTATGCAGAAATAAGTGAACTTCATTTTAGAATACTCATATGTGAACATAATATGCTCTACCTCCCTTCCCACAAATAATTCCCTTTCCTTCCATTGCCTGTTCCCTAGTTCCCTTCGTCTGTAGTATTTCAGATATAGAAAGTAGAACTTGAATACCTGTGTCTATCATCTATTTATCCGTCTATCCTTTCTATCTAAATACAGATAGATATACGGATATATGAATATCTGATATGTATTCCATAGGTAGGTTGTGGTGGATCGCCAACTGATGGTCAAGTTGTGAAACCAAACTAAAGTGAGTGTGGTGCTGGTATGAGATGCCCACCTGAGGATTGTTCCCAGCAGCAGTGTAAGAAGCAAAACTGAAGGGGAAGGAAAGGCTGCTAGAGAAGCCATTTGGAGAAGCTGTTGCAGTTGTTGGAAGCTGCTGGTTCCCTTGGGCGAGTTGTATGGAGGACCTTGTCATGATAGCTTTCCTTGTGAACTTATTTGTTCTCATAAGGGATGGAGCTCAGAGAAAGGCTATGGTTCATTTGGGGGGAACTCTGGTCCTCATCTTGAGCATTGCTTCCTGGCTCCAGAGGGGAAGACAGTGCGTAGTTCAGTCACCTGGTGAAGCTTGTCATGTTAGCTTTCCTTCTCATTTGGGAAACTTGAGTCCTCCCTGTTGTTGATGAGATCTGTGGTACTTTTCCAGGAAGTTCTGGTTCTTACCTTGAGCATCACTTCCCTATTCCAGTTCAGAACTCTCAGCTGCTGGCACAGATCCCTCATTCCACTCACACAGACTTTCTAGCTCCCACCACTGACCTTTTGGCCTTTCCTGCACAGATCTGTGACACAGGCCTGCATAATAAATTGTCATGGCCTCTAGACTTCCAGTTGGACTTGTGGGAGGCATCTTGATGAACTCTAGGTTTTCAGCTGGACTCATACAGTACATTACTGTAGGATTCAGGCCCTCAGTTAGAATCTTTGGGGTTTTTCTTATAACTTTATTTATGTTGCGGCTGGCTCAGCCTGCCCTTGGGGTGGGCCCGGGATAGCACGTGGTGCCAGGGATCAAACCTTAGTCCCTGTGGTTGCCTAAGCTTGTCTAAGCAGAAACTTTAGACTGCTAAGCTATCTCGATGGCCTTTATCTTTGTTTTTTAGGTAGTACACAGATGTCCTGCACTCTGTGTATATGATTCTTTGAGCAATTCTTTGGAAATAGTAGTATAATATATATGTTCTGTATTATATTATTCCCCTTGCGAAAAAAAAGAAACCACAACAAAATTTGTACCAGGTGAGTCACTGTTTTACTGTTGCCTGGCCATGTAATTTGAGAGCCTTTGGAATTAATTAATTAAGTTTTGAGAGTCTTGCCAAAGAGACAGCCCTTATATACTGTAAAATATATTGGAGACTCTGATTAGAACCTAGAAAATTAGAGTACTGATGAAACTATTTCCAGTTAAATGAAGTTCAGAAAGCTTCAACTGAGGAGAGGTACACTGGCTGCTAGACCCAGGTAATATATTTTGTCCTGGCAGAATTTGTTCTGTATTTTGCTTGTATTTAGAGATATTACCTAGTTTTCAGTACTGTCTATTGGAACAATGGTACAGTTATTGTAGAGAGCTTTTGGCCAGATCTATATTTAAAATAAAGAGCAAAGAGCCAGCACAACAATATGAAATATTTGGCATGGTATGACAAAGGCTGAAGCATGTGGACTGAAGCAGAGAGCATAAGGGAGGGAGCACAGAGAGGTACAACCTTCATGTCATGACAAGTGACCTGACTCTTCCCAGCAGGTCCTATCTCCTAAAGGCAAGTCAGCTAAACTACCCCTGTCTCAGTTACTCTCATTGATGGGACAAATACCAGACACTTAAAATTAGGGAAGTAAAGGTTTATTTAGATCACAGTTTATGGAGGTTTCAGTTTGTCTCAGCTGGCTCCAAGACAGAGTGGCACATGGCAGAGAGTAACCTCTCAAGGTAGCAGCAGAAAGCAAGAGAGGGTGA
Source organism: Myocastor coypus (assembly GCA_004027025.1). Lineage (NCBI taxonomy): Eukaryota > Metazoa > Chordata > Mammalia > Rodentia > Myocastoridae > Myocastor > Myocastor coypus. The sequence continues at coordinate 8,556 of PVJA010054452.1, forward strand.
AGGGAGTGACAGCAGCCCAGGCAGCTATCTAGCCTCTCTCACCTCCTTACATTATGATGCAAATTACCTCCCCAAAGCAGGTACAACATCTACACCCACAAATAATCAATCACAAACTTAAGAAGCCACAGCATGACTGCAACAGGCTGGTGGGGGGGGGGCAACTAGATACAAACCATAACAACCCCTGTAGCCCAATAACCTTCTAAAGGTCCCTCCTACAATCACAGGAGTTGTAGGGTGACATCTAGGTATGAACCATATCAAATCCTAATTCCTTGACAGATATTTTCAGATGTGTAAGACATTTCTTCTCAAACTATGGCTGTATTTTAATTTTCTTTGTACTATCTCTTGAATACCTGAAACTTCAAACTTTAATAAGGCTTGCATGTCAATATTCTCCTTTTAATCTTCATGCTATTTTGTGGAGTAATAAATCATTCCTCAGCCTATAATTTAAAATTGTTTTTCTCATAATTTCTATTGAAATTATGAAATTGCCAAAAGTGTATATTTCCTTTTTAACTTTCATCCCCTCACTTTTTAAAACTATGGTATGAAGGAAATCCACTTGCTTTCATCATGCATTTTACCAGAACTATGGCTTTTTATCTTTAGCAATCTTTCCCAATAATCTTAATATCCTCTCTGAAATGCATTATCTTTCCACAAGTGTTTCTTCTACCTTCTCTTCTATGACTTTTTGTTTTCCTAAATTTAAGAAACAATTACACGATATAATAATAATTAATGTTCTTAAATACTCTTTGTAAAGTTTCCTGTCCATATCTGTTTCTCAAATTTGTCTCCATTGTTTCCGACCTTTTATTTCTTCATATTAGTTTTATGAAGAGCTGTCAAGATCCTAAATAAATCCCTTACTGTATTGAATAGAGGTCATATTGAAAATATTGATGCTAAGGTAATGCCTCTATTAAATAATGAGTATTTAATTCCTATACTTTGTGTATTTCTAAGCATTTTTCATTCTCAGCCAATGTCACTATATCTATCAACTTGCTTTAACTAGTGAATAGTAGAATGCAACAAATTTGCAATTCTTTTGTATTTTTTATTCCGTATGTTTTCCAGTTTCATATAAATGCAATCACATCATTAACAAATTATATTTTCTTGCACTATTATGTATCCATTTTACTAGATTGTCTAGGTATCCAAGTTATAAGTTGCAAATATACATTTCTGAATTTAATGAGACACATCATTTCCACCCATAATTATAAAACAGTGGTAGGATACGAGTAGGCGCCCTTTCTCAAGTGAAGGAAATTCCCTTCTATAAGAAATAAAGCTGGGAAAAACAAAGAAAGACAAAAACAAAAATTTATGGTTTCCTGAAAACAAGCAGTAATATTCAATCATGTGTTCAATCTTACATAGTTGTGTTTGTTAAGCTAAACAACAGATTTGACAATGAAAAATAGATAATATAGCAACCATTGTTAATCAGTTATTCTTGTTTTGAAAATCTGCAACATATGTACTGCTGTATGCTTCCCTGTTTCTTTTTTTCTCAACTTTGTTCTTGCTTTTGTTATTACTCTTCAAAATAAAATTAGATTAAAATTAAAAAAGAAATATGTTTGGTCTAATATAAGAATATCTATCATTCACAAGAAAAGATATTTAATTATTTCTCATAGCAATAAATTAGGAACAAGGTAGTTGTAGGTTTGGAAAGAAGTTAATTAATATCAGTGTTCTATAACAAGCCCTTTGATCTTCCTTTATAATTTCCCCCATTGCATCCACTTACAATGATTGTCGCAAGGAAGAAGCCAGAGTCAATACTTTTTTTTTTTTTTTTTAAAGGGGGTAACATCTGTTATTTCATTAGGGAAGGAGGTTACAACTTCTCATGAAAACTCTTCTTATACCTTATTGACTACGCTGAGTCATTCGACTGCCATGACGTAAGAGAGACTGGGAAAGTGAGAAGTTGGATTTTGCACTTCTACTGATAAGAAGAGAAACAGAGTTTCAGAGGGGATATTATGTAGACATTACAACCAATTGGAGTCTCATGTTTATTTGTGATTTAGTCAGCTCTAAGCTTTTATTTTCTAACCTATAAACCAGTGATGAATTACATTTATTATTACTGTATCCACTGAGACAATTATATGGATTTACTTTTTAATTTATTTTTGATTTAATAGAATTTCTAAATTGAAACATTCTTGCTTGCCTAGGATTAAGTGTACATGGTTATAGTGTATCTTTTTATGTAAAACTAAGCTTAATTTATTAGTACATGGAGTGTTTTTGATCCAAATTCATATGAGACATTCATCTAATTTTTCTCAAATTTTAAACTAGTTTTGTTCTCAATGTTACACTTTCCTCTCCTCTGTTCCCCAGAGGATAATTCATATAAAATCATCGATTTGTTAGGCTAACTTAACGTTGATATGCCTTCCTGTGTTGCAGTTGAAACAGCTGAGTGTTGAGGAAGCCACGCAATAGGCCATGGACCCAGGCAGAGAGCCTGGCTTTTGATCCCCATCAGATTCCCATGCTCAGTCCCATGTCCTACAGGAGCAAGTTCCCTAGCACCACTGACAGCGTCTTCTCTCACAACCAGCAAGGCCCTGGCTTCAACTTTATGTGCTCCTGTGCACTTTTTTCTTCTTTCTACTTCTTGTCTTCAAAAATATTTAGCTTGTTCTGGAACCCAACCATGTCTTCTTCGCTGATTGCTACTTGTCTTAGTTACTTTTTACTTGTTGCTGGGGCAAATACCCGACACTCAAAATGAAGGAAGGAAAGTTATATTAGCTCACAGTTACTGGAGGTTTCAGTCCATATTCGGCTGGCCCAAGGCTGAGTGGAGCAGGACAGAGAGCATCCATCCAGTTCATGGTGGCGGAACAGCAACAAAAGGGTGACAGAGGCAGCCAACCAAACAGGGCAGCAGAGCAACAGCTCTAGTCTGTCTCTCTGTCTCTCTTTATATTCCTATCAGGCTCTCTGCCTTAGGATATCTGCCCTAGA
>PVJA010054453.1:0-11573 GCA_004027025.1 Myocastor coypus
TTTTTTTTTTTTTTTTTTTTTTTTGAGACAGGGTCTTGCTATGCAGTTCAAGCTGGCCTTGAGCTCACTTTTGTAGCCCAAGCTGGTCTCAAACTCGCACCAATCCTCCTGCCTCAGCCTCCCGAGTGCTGGGATTACAGGCATGCGTTACCACGCCCGGCTCCCAGCAATATTCTTGTTACTTGCCTATCCTATAGTGTCAAAAGTCACCTGTATCTCTTTGCTTGGTCTTTAGTGCCCCAGCCTAATAACTTGAGGTGACCCAAAAAAGAACCCTTTACACATACCATAGTGAGATTCTACTGTTCTGCCAGCTGAGTCTCTCAGCATGTGTGCCATTGTTGGGCAGCAGGTAGTTCAAATCACAGGTCCAGGGGCTGGGGAGAAGATAGCTCAGTAGAATAAGCACTTGCCTGATAGGTGCAAGGGCCTGAATTCAATCTCCAGTTCCAAAAAAACCCCAAAAACAAATTACAGGTCCAGTTTTTGAACCCTTCTGTGCTGTTAACAGCAGCAGATTGGCTGGACATTGTGATGTCAGAGATTCTGGAGCCAAAGCTAGGCTGTGGTCCATGTATCGCCTGATCTGATAAAGCACAGCCCAGTGAGAGAGGTGATTCTGGGCACTGTGGCTCTTGGCCCCATCACCTTTCACTACTACCCAGCCCTAGATTTCAGTAGGTAAAAACCAGTGCCTCATATAGTCAAACAAGGACAGCCCATGGCCTGGAGGGTGCTTGGAAGAAGAGTCTTAAGGGGGCTCTTGAGTATCAGAGCAGGATCTGGAACTTGGGTTCTGGCAGCTCTGTCCCTCATCTGAACTCAGCATTGCTTCTCCAGGCCCTGCGGACCTACTCTAGTCTACCTCTAAAGTAGGGCACTGCTTCTAGTCTCAGGCTTCTGGTGGAACCGGTGTGACCACCCCCTGTGGTCCCAGTTGTGAGCCTTTCCTTGGGCTGCAAGGCACTAATGCCAAAGATTAAGAAGACCTGGAGTTGGGTGGGTCAAATATGCTTTTAAGCCCACATGGTGTCCTATTTCCCATCCTCTGCCAGCCCTCCCAGTTTTTGGAAGTTTTGAGATTAAGAATCTGGCTGGATATGGTGGCACATGACTGTAATCTCTGTTTTCCAGGGGCTGAGGCAGGATGATTGTCAACGTGGATAATTGAATACTTTCAAAATACAAGTCAGTGGTAGGGCACTTGTCTAGTATGAATGAAGCCCTAGATTTGATTCCCAGTACTGCCAAGAAGAGGGGCATAGAATTTTCAATTGTACAAAGGTGGTGAAACAGGTGCTAGAAGTTGATAGGGCTGGGAGGTTGGCTGGGGGAGGGGGCATCCAGGCAGAGGGAACAAGATATACATATATGATAGAAAGTAAACGCATGGCCCGGCGGGATGGCTCAGTGGTCTAAAGCGCCTGCTTGGGAAGGCTTGGGCGGCTTCAGGGACCTCGGTTCGATCCCCGGCGCCACATGCTGCGCCAGCCCTGCCCTCGGGGCGGGCTGAGCTGGCCATGGAAATGAGTGAATAAACAAATAAAGGTTCTGAAACAAGAAACAAATAAAAAATTCTTAAAAAAAAAAAAGAAAAAAAGAAAGTAAACGCATCAGGGTGGGGTGTGGGGAAAAGACAAGAGGACTGGACTCATGGAGCATCCCCCTGATAACCTGTGCCTATGCCCACTTGTTCCGTACCTACCACTGTGTTGGCCTGGGAGAGACTTCCCCACCTGCAGAATTAACAAGGACAGGACCCTCTCCAAATCCTTACTGTTGTAGGCTGTGATTCACCATGGCTGCAAGTATCTGGCGGAGGTGGCTGGGGACGGGTTCGGGCCCAGAACCCAACGGTTGGGGCGGAAGGCAGAAGACAAGGCTGCGGATACCTGGTTCCCTCCCTGCCGCGCCTGTTGAGGCCGCCAGGAGGCGCCGTGCTCCAGGCCCTGAGCTGACGCTTCTGAGGCGGGGCTACAGCGCGTGGAGATGCGCGCGCACGCGCAGTGTGTCCCGCGGCGGGGCTGGGCGGGGCGGTGCAGTCTCCTGGCCTGGTATCGTTCTCCGCAACCTGGCCACTTACCTAGTCCTTTGGAGTCCTGGCCCGGCCCCATGTACCGTGCGCTGTACTCCTTCCACTCGGCGGAGCCCAACGCGCTGGCGTTCGGCGCGGGCGAGACCTTCCTGGTACTGGAGCGCAGCAGTACTCACTGGTGGCTGGCGGCGCGGGCGCGCAGCGGCGAGACCGGCTACGTGCCGCCTGCCTACCTACATCGTCTGCAGGTGAGTGCCCTGCCACGACCGCTGTCCAGAGCACCGACCCAAGATCCCGGTCCTTTGGGCCTGGAGGCTGACCCCCAGCATCCAGGGGCTTGGGAGCACCTGACCCCAAGGCCCAAGGCCTGTGGGTGCTGAGACCTCAGAGGCAAGAACCCCCACAAAAGATCAAGCTTTTGACATTAGAGCTACCAAGAGCATAGCTCTGGGACTGAGTCTCCTTGGGACCTCAGACACCCCAGGATTGGAACCTGCATCTGAATAGATTCTGGAGCAGAACTCAAAGACTCCAGTTACCAAGTCCCTGATAACCCAATCTTTAATATCCCTTGATAACTGACTAAGGGTTCTACTCGCTCCCCCACCCCCACCGTGGGGCTGTTGCTTTATTGCTGAAACCCCCAACCACTGAGACTAGGACACTTAGACACTGTTTCCCTAAAACCTCCTAGGTTCTCAAACCCCTCCCCCACCCTTGGGTCCTGAGCACGTAGACCTCCTCACTGTGACCCCCACCCTCCGAGCTCTGTGTCTTTGACTGTCCTGTATTCAGCCTCTCTCTAAGCTGTTAGTATGAAAGCCTGAACCAAGGTTTCCAGCCCTTGCTGCCCTCCTGACACTGTCCCTTCTGCTCTGTCCATATGTCAAGCCCTAACTTGCAGACTTCTCTGAAACTGAGGGGCTGCATCCTTCCTTGTCCCTATCCTGGAGTAACTTCTCCTGAGGATTCCCCTGGTCTGACAGTGGCCCCATTTCTTTCCAGTGGGAGGTGGAAGTCCCAGTTCTTGTTTGCACAGCAGCAGCCCTGTTGCTGGGGCTGTGATCACCATGTCTCACGTTGGTCTCTTCTGACCTTAGTCCTCAGAGGTGGCCTCTGCCAGACATTCCTGCCCTGTCCTAGTCTGAGGCCTTAGAAAACATCCAGTCCTAGGTCAGTTCTGAATAGAAATAACAGACAATCTGTTCTTTACCAGAGGGGATGGACTCTCAGCCCAAGCCCATTCAGGAGTGTCAGGAGTCAGGAGACCTCCAATAAGTCCTGCCTTTTCCCCTGCAGGACCAATGAGGCTGGGTGTTTGGGGATGGGAGAAAAGCTGCCATCATTTCTGTCACCATCCTGGCTTCTTACTGTTTGCTCTGTGTCTTGATTTCTTATTCTAACCCTCCACTCGAGTGTTTTCCTTTCTGACTCAGTGATTGTATCTCTGAAGCTGTCTTCCTTCCTGTCTCCCTCTGCCTACCTCCATGTCCCTCTCTCTAGGTCTGTCTTAGTTGCTTTTGACCCCTTTATATTTGTCTCCTTGCACAATGGCACACCCCATGCCACCTGCAGGGCTTTACTGATTATATCTATCTCTCTGGCCCCACCAGACAGATACTACTGCTCAAACCACTCTGAAGTGAGTTCCCTCAGCTCTGGGGCTCCTGTTTATCAGGTTGACCATGAGTGTTGGGATCAAGGGTGGGCAGGGGGTCTGACCTGCTGGGTTGGTGAAAATGAGGACCTAAACCTGGAGCAGGTACTAAGTCTGTCTCTCTGTCTTTCCTTTGAAGTGGACATACCTGCTTCCCAGGGCAGCCCTAAGGCAGCTTGGAAAGACAACATGGATAGGTGTGGGGGGTGGGATGGTTTGAGGGCAGGTGCTCTTGGTTCCTTCTTAGCTCCTAGAGCCTTCATGGTGCTCTGCAGGGCCAAGGCTGTCCTGGGGTGTGACCTTAGTGTTGTAAAGGATCAGCAGGATCCAGAGTGACTGATTAAGAATTCCAGACACTGGAGGCTGCTTCAGCCTGGGCTCTAAACCAAGCCCAGGGATGGAGTAGGTGTGCAGTCCTGGCTCTAGATTGGGGCTTGCAGAGATAAAGATTTATTCCAGATCCCAGGCCAAGAGGCATCTGAGCAAAGAACCTTTATGTGGGGTGAATTCCTGATTGGGCCCCTGTGTGTGAAATGGGATCCTGGTGCTGCTTTGTGCCTCTTCTCTCCAACTACTCTGAAGTGAGTGGGACACCATTTGAGACCCCATTCAGTGGACCTCTACTCATCTTCCTCCTGGGCTGGGTCTGAGCTGAGCACTGCTTCCTGGGGCCAGGTCTAACTACTCACCTCCTGCAGGGCCTAGAGCAGGATGTCCTTCAGGCCATTGATCGGGCCATCGAGGCTGTGCACAACACAGCCATGCGTGATGGTGGCAAGTACAGCCTGGAGCAGCGTGGAGTCCTCCAGTGAGTGCTGGGGAGGTGGGTGGCTTCTCCAGGGAACATTAGAAATGTTCCAGGTGAGGCTGGGGTGGTGTGGCGACCACAGAGTGGTGGACCTTGGGGAGATAGGGTGTGAGGGCTAGGACTGTGGTCTCATAGCCTCCTATATAGAAGGCACCTGTAAGTTCTGTGGGTACTGTGGGTATGTGCAGTGCTCTTTGCCATCGTCTCCTTATCCCCACCAGGAAGCTGATCCACCATCGGAAAGAGACCCTGTCTCGTAAAGGTCTCTCGACCTCTAGTGCTGCGGTAATGCCCGCGTCTACCAGTGACCATTATTTGGATGCTGCCGCTGCTAGGCAGCCCAATGGAGTCTGTCGAACTGGGTTTGAACGGCAATACAGCTTGCCTAGTTCTGAACATCTTGGGACAGATGGAGCCCTCTACCAGGTACTGGGTGAGGGCATCCTGGAGAAGGAGGTGGGTGGGGCTTAAGGCTTCATCCTGAGATGTATTTATGTATGTATGTTTGTATGTAGTACAGGGTCTCATTCCATAGATGGGACTTGTAGTGATCCTCCTGTTTTCAGCCTCCCAGGAGCTGGGATTACAGGCGCATGTCACCATGCCCAGTTTCAATCGCTTTCTCAGCACACCCTGGGGGCTGGGCCAGTACAGCTTTCAGTGCTGAGGGGATCAAACTCCGGCCCCTGCAGTCTGCCTACACAGGTGCTTTAGTTTGCTATCTGGCCAGCCCTTTAGATATGCTTCAACCTGAGGCTCAAGGGTCCACTCACATTAGTAGTGTATACAGAGCCATAGCTCTGCCTGCAGTCAGAGCTCAGGGTGCCCTACAGCAGCCTGTCCCCTCAGATCCCACTTCTGTCCTTGCAGGTCCCACCTCAGCCTTGCCGAGCAGCACCCACTACACCACCCCCACCTGTGAAGCGCCGAGATCGTGAGGCTCTGATGGTCTCAGGGAATGGTGAGAGGCAGGCAGATGGGGACTAGTGGCTCGGGAAAGGATAGGACCCCTGTGTTGAGCAGTTGGGAGCTTGGCTTGGTATGGAGGGACAGGGTCCCAGGGGGCTGCCCTAGCACAGCCTCTGTCCTCTGCTCACAGGTGGCCGCAACACCACACCCTCTGGGTGTAGTTCGGTGTCCAGTGGCTCCTTGGTCAACAGCACTTCTCTGGATACGATCTATACTGGCTCCAGCCCCTCTGAGTTGGGCCTTGGCTGCTCGCCCACTCCCCCACCTGTGCCACGCAGGGGCACCCACACAGTGTCCCAAGCCCTGCCCTCTCCCTCCAAGGCATTAGATCCTGAGTCCCCTACAGAGGAGGTGGTGGTTTGCACGACTTCAGCCCCTGATGACTTGGAGTCCCTGGGCACTCTGAGTCTGGGGACCACAGAAGAGAAGGCAGCAGCTGAGACAACGGTGCCCAGGACCATCGGGGCAGAGCTGATGGAGCTTGTGCGGAGAAATACCGGCCTGAGCCACGAATTATGCCGTGTGGCCATTGGTGTTGTGGTGGGTCACATCCAAGCCTCTGTGCCAGCCAGCTCACCTGTCATGGAGCAGGTCCTCCTCTCACTGGTAGAGGGCAAGGTGAGGGGACATCATGACCAGGAGCCTCCCATGGCCCTCCTTGCTAACCCCATTCCTACCCCCACACATGTGTCCAGCCTGTATGTGGCAGGTATTTCTCAGCTGGGGCCCTGGGCTTTCATTAGGCTGGGTGCTGGGGATATTTGCAGTGACTCAGGAAGAAGAGAGGAAGAGCATCTGAGGCAGTAGCTAAGCTTGGCCTCAGGCCATGATGCAGGGTTGAGTGTGTCTCACTGGGAAAGGGGAAGAAAATGGCATGGCCGGTACATAGGTGGAGAGAACAGCTATGGGAGGAACAGAGACCTGGAGTAGCTGGCAGTGAGCCCAGAGGTGGGTGGCTGTAGAGAACGAATGGACTTGGATGGGTGCAGGCAGTGTCTTGCTGGCCTCAGCAGTGGCAAGAATGGGTGTTTGGAGAGCTGTCATGGAGGCCACGTGCTACCCAGATGAGAGAGTGTAAGATATGTGGGTGCTATGGGATTTGTGCAGGGCAAGAACAGATTGAAGGCAGTGAACCCAGAGTGTGTCATGAGAGCTGGATGGGCCCAGGGTCCCTCCGTAGGGCTCCTCCTGCAGTTTTGGCTTGGGCAGCGAGGTAGTAGCCAGGAGCATAGCACCTGGTCAGCAGGTATCAGGAGAATGTGCAGTGTGGGAGATGAAAGGCCTGTTGCCACAGGTGGGGGATGGGAATGTGAGGGCTCGGTCATATTAGGCAAATGATGGAGTGCGTGCCTTTCTCAGGGGGGTGTTTATCTGGGTGTGCGGTGAGAGACAGGTTGTTGGGAAACATTAAGACCAGAAGCAAACCCCTGCCCAGTGTGGTCATGTAGGACTTGCGTTCCCAGTGTAGGCCCCAGGCCTTGAGTGCTTCCTGGAGATGGTGTGCTGATCATGTCTTGCTCTCTCTCCCCAGGACATGAGCACAGCCCTACCCTCTGGGCAGGTCTGCCATGACCAGCAGAGGCTGGAAGTGATCTTTGCGGACCTGGCTCGGAGGAAGGATGATGCCCAGCAGCGTAGCTGGGCCCTCTATGAGGATGAGGGCGTCATCCAATGCTATCTGGAAGAGCTGCTGCATATTCTGGTGCGGGGTGGGGGTCGTATATGTCTCCAACATGTGTGCAGTGCCCCCCTGCCCCATCCCTCTTTCATGCTTAGGAGTCTGTCCTGCACACAGAAACACTTCGCTTGTTTCCGTGTGGCCACACAGCCAGGCGCACTGGGTGATGCACACTTCCTCCTCCCTGCAGACTGATGCAGACCCTGAAGTTTGCAAAAAAATGTGTAAGAGGAATGGATTCGAGTCTGTCCTGGCCTTGGTGGCCTATTACCAAATGGTGTGTGCCAGACGGAGGGGAAGGGTGCATGGAAGGATATGGGTAGGTGTGGGGGTTCCAGAAATTCACACGGGGTCCCCTGCCAGGAACACCGAGCATCACTGCGCCTACTGCTCCTCAAGTGCTTTGGGGCCATGTGTGGCCTTGATGCAGCTATCATCTCCACGCTTGTGTCGTCTGTGCTGCCTGTGGAGCTGGCACGGGACATGCAGACAGACACACAGGGTGAGGTGGGGCAGGAGTGTATCCTGCCCAGGGGTCCCCTTATCTGCTGGGGTTCCTGCCATCTTCAGGGCTCTAATTGCCTGTCTTCCTACCCCAGACCACCAGAAGCTCTGTTACTCTGCGCTCATACTGGCCATGGTCTTCTCCATGGGGGAGGCAGTGCCCTATGCACACTATGGTAAGAATGCAAATCCCTGAGCTGCTGATTGTAGGCCACAGAGGTGCAACTCATGGCCTGAGGGTTAGTAGAGATAGGGTACCCCCATGACTCACAGCAAGTCCAGGAATCTGAGTGGTGTGGGGGGTGGGATGAGACTGCAGACTGTGTGTGCCCTCTTCCAGAACACCTGGGCACACCCTTTGCTCAGTTCCTGCTAAGCATTGTGGAGGACGGGCTGCCCCTGGATACCATGGAGCAGCTGCCTGACCTCTGCATGAATCTGCTTTTGGCTCTCAACCTGCATCTGCCAGGTGAGAATGGGACCTGGCTGGGAGGGGCCAATCAGAGAGACTTTGCAGGCTGTGTTTCTTCTTGTTTACACCCTGTCCTTCCTCAGTGCCTGACCAGAATGTCATCATGGCCGCCCTGAGCAAACACTCTAATGTCAAGATTTTCTCTGAAAAGCTACTATTGCTGCTTAACAGAGGAGGTGAGGGCCCTAGAACATGTTTGGGTCCCACTTGTATCTCCTGTGAGTTTGTGTCCCCCCTCCAAAGTCACTCTGGGACCCCAACAAAAGCTGACCTAATGACCCCTGCCTTCTAGATGACCCCGTGCGAATCTTCAAACACGAACCACAGCCGCCACACTCTGTCCTCAAGTTTCTGCAGGATGTGTTCAGCAGCCCTGCCACAGCTGCCATCTTCTACCACACAGATATGATGGCACTCATTGACATCACCGTGCGGCACATTGCAGACCTCTCACCTGGAGACAAGGTGCTTGGAGGTTGCCATGCAGGGATGGAAACTGAGTAGAAGCCAAACCTATCAGCAGGATAGGGGTGACGCTGAGTGGATGTGGAGTGTGAGGGACTGGGCTGCTGTTGGAGCCAGGAAGGTGCGGGATACACAGGTAGGAGCCCAGGAAGGAAGCCAGGCAGGCAAGGGTCCAGAACCCTGTGCAGGAGGGGGAAGGTCAGGAGTCTCAGATGGAGGCTGAGAATTAGCTGTCAAGTTCACCATACAGCTATCAGTAAGTGCCAAAGTCAAAGGATTGAAAGACACAAGTAAAGTGGAGGGAATTTGAAGGTAACTGAGGAGTGGGAATAGACAGTGGTAAACAGAGGCAGCTCTTATAAATTTTCTGGGAAAGGACGTAGAAAGGCAGGAGATGAGGTGGGTCAGGGAGAAGGCCCCGAAGGTGAGAGGTACTGTGCCTGCCCTGTGAACCTGGAGGAATGGAACTCTGCTGTTCATTAGGGGAGAGGGGGACAGGTGAGATGTGGGTGCTGAAAGCAAAAGGTGGGGCTTCTGAAAGATGGCTTCTATGTTTTCATGAAGCACAAGGCCAGCTGGTCAGGCAGTTTAGATTTGGAAAACAGAATGTGGATGATGCTGTAGTAGATGGCAAGTGAGGTAGAGGATAGCAGTGAGAGAGTCCCTGCAGTGTCATGTGGCCACTGGGACTTTATGAGTGAAGGTCAAGGGCTACACATGGCTCTGGGTATGGCATTTGGCATGTGAGCACTTGTGATCTGACTCCCAGCATTGGAGTCTCCAGGTGATACTGCTTGTAGGAGCTATTGGTACTGCTTCCTCTATTCAGAGATAAAGAAATGAGGGATGCTGGGAATGAGAGAGGGCAAGTGCTGGCATGAAGGCCCTGTTGAATCACCAGCAGCGTTTGCATGAGCTAGAGAATGAGAAAACTTTTAGCTTGGGGAAGAGGAGGAAGATCAAGTTAGATGGTAGCTGTGTGGGTCTGAGATATGCAGACATGACAAACATGTGATTGGATGTTCTTGCATAGAGCTCACAGCACAGATCTAAAAATTTGAGGCCGGGTCACTTTAACTATGGGTATGAATGAGGTTCTCCAGAATGAGAGAGCCAGAGTAGAAGCAGGCTTCCAGCTGATACATGAGGCATGTCAAGGGCCCCACTCTGAACGACTGGCGGGACTTCCTGTGGTAGGGCCCAGCCCATCCTGGGACACTCTTTAGCTGGGAGGATTCATTTATTCACTTATAAAGTAACTACTGAAGGGCACATTCCAGGTGCTGAGGATGTAGCCCTGATGTTCATGAAGTGTGAGCTGGTCCATAGCCCTGGGTCTATAGGAGATAATGGCTAGTGCCTCTTTGGTAGCAGTCACAGTACCTCCCAAGAGTCATTGAACTAGCCTGCTCTTTCCACAGCTGCGCATGGAGTACCTTTCCTTGATGCATGCTGTGGTCCGTTCCACGTCCTACCTGCAACACCGCCATCGACTCTCAGACCTGCAGGCTACATTGCGGCGCATACTGATGGAGGAGGAGACCTCACCCCAGTGCCAACTAGACCACATGATTGTCCAAGAGATGTGCAAGGAGTTCCCAGTGCTTGGGGAGGCCCCCAGCTAGCGCCTTCCTTTCCCTCACTCCCTGCACCTTTGGGAAGGATGCAGGGGACTCAGGGGGTTCACCCTAAGAATGTTATGCACTGACATTGTGAGGGTATAAGTGGGTAAAGGGTCCTGAGCAGGGCCCCCAGGTAGGTCCAATGCAAGAGGCCAAGTGTGGGATTGGGGACCACAGTCTGGGAAATACACTGGGGCAGAAGAAATATACCAGCAGAAGCCCCTCTAATCCTGGTAATCTGCTTCTTCAGCATGCCTCACCTCTGCCTCACCCTACCGCCAGCCCCAGCCCCCTGTACACTTGTGAGTCCTGCTGCTGCTCCAGGCTGGGCCAGAGCCGCATCCTTGCCTGCCTGGCCTGTGCCCTGGGCCTCTGCAAGCCATGTTCTTGGGGTGAGGGAAGGTGCTGCCCACTAGCTCTGCTCTTTGCCTTAGCTTTGCAGTGAGTGTTGCTCATATGCTCTGTCAAACCCCAGTGGGTCACTGCCCCTTGCTCTCAACTTGGGAGGCCGCCTTGGCCAAGCTGTTGCTGTGGAAGTGGAAGGTACCCAAGAACATCTGAGAGACAGGCCATCCACTGTGGCACTTCATGGAACGGGATGGCGATGCTGAGAAAGCCAATGACAGAATCTATTTTCTCTAAAAATGTAGACTGAAAAGTCATGTGTATTTTCCTATGTGCTATAGCTCAACTTTGGAAATAAATCAAAGGCATCTGGAATCATGCTTTCCTGTGTGACCCTGGAGGGGTGGCACTCAGGATCTTGTCATCTGGCTTTAGTCTTCTGCAGCCCAAAGAGGTGACAGACTGGTTGATCCATTCTAGCCTCTGTTTCCTGAGTATCCTCCTGGGTTCCAGCTTTGCAGGTGGCTGCCACTTCCAGCCTCTCCTGTGAAAACCACTCCTTTCTTTCCTGTTTTAACTTTCCTGAATTATGTTCTACATAGCTATTCTCAAGTGAGGCAAGCCCTTTCTGAGCCATGCTTTCCCTGAATACATGGGCCTTGTCTGGCTTTTATTTCCCTTGTCACCTAGATCAGCATTATACCCTCATTTTGCAACCTAGAGGTGTCTTTTGTGAGTGTGTGATATGGCTCTGGGTTGGGTTACCCCTCAGTGGTAGAGCATTCACCTTCCCATGAACAGGGCCTCAGGCTCAATCTGCATTCTGCACTGCGAGAAACCTATGCATACACATGCACTCCAGAACCTACTGTCAGTCATTTTGACTTTAGCTTTTCTAGTAGACTGGTGTTTTTTAAATTTGCATTTCCCTGATGCCTAAAGAAGCTAAGAACATTTTCATGAGTATATTGGCTATCTGAATATTTTTGATACATTTATTCAAATGTCTTGGTCACAT
>PVJA010054454.1:0-11572 GCA_004027025.1 Myocastor coypus
CCCCCATAGCCGCCGCCGCCTCCTGCTGCTGCCGCCGCGGCCGCCGCCGCCACAGCTCCCGCTCCTGCTGCTGCTGCTCCTCCTCCTCCTCCTCCTCCTCCTCCTCCGCTGCCTCCTCCTCCTCCTCCTCCGCTGCCTCCTCCTCCTCCGCCGCCGCCGCCGCCGCCGCCCGCGCCGGGCCGGCTGTAGCCCGGATAATGGTTGTACTGGCTGTTGGGGTACCCTTCGTGGGAGTTCTGCAGGGGGTCCATGCTGCTGGCGGCCCCGGCGGTGGCTGAGGCGGAGTGCATCATCCCCATCCCGGGGCTTTGTTGTCCGCCATGTTGATCAAAGCAGGGCCCAGCGCGGCCGCCGGGGCCGCCGCTAGCAGGGGCAGTGCTGCCATAGTAATGATTAAACTCCGAGACGGCCGCCGGGCCGCCGCCGCCGCCGCCCCCGGGCACAGCGACGGGCTGCGGCGGCTGCGCGCCGAGACCCGAGTGCTCGTAGCGGCCGCCCGCCGGCTCCCCCATCTTGGGCGGTGCGTCGTCCTCATCGCCCGGCTTGCTCAGCAGCAGCTGGCCCGGAGGGTCGGCCTGGCCGCCAGCGGCACTGTCCTTGGCGCCTCCATGTTGCGGCGGCTCCATGTCTGGGCCGGGTTGAGGCGCGCCACCGCCCGCGCCGCTCAGGCTGCTGCTGTTGGAGACGGGATGCTGCTGCGGCTGCTGCTGCTGCGGCTGCGGCTGCTGCTGCTGTTGCTGCTGCTGCTGTTGCTGCTGCTGCTGCTGGAACTGGTTTAGCTGCTGCTGTAGTGCGTGGTGGTGGAGGTGGTGGGCATGGTGGTGGTGGTGGTGGGCATGGTGGTGGTGGTGGGGCGGCGCGGCGGGGGCCTCGCCAACGGCTTTCAGTTTGTGGTTGGGGAGCAGCCCCGTCTCCATGGCCGAGCCAGAGCCAGACGAGGAGGAAGAGGACGCCACCGCCGCCGCGGAGGAAGAGGACAGCGCAGCGGCGCTTCCACCCTCGAGAGCCGCCTCGGAGCCGCCGCTCTTGGCGCTGTTCATACTAGCGGTGGCGACGGCGGCGGCAGCGGCGCTCGCGCTATGGGCCATGTTCAGTTCGTGACGGGGGAGCAAGGGGTGGTGGTGCACATTATTCAGGCCGCCGCCGCTGTCGCCGCCCCCCAGTATGGGTCCCGGAGCCGCTGCCGCCGCTGGTGCCGGAGCCGCCTGGCCGCGCGCCCCCGCTTCTAGGCCCCGGGCCCCGGGCGCCGGCCGCGGCCCGGGGGGCACCCGCCGCTCGCCGCTGCCCGCTCGCGCCCGCGCAGCCGCCGCCGCTGCCGCTGCCCGCGCGGCCATGATCGCCACCGCGGCGTGGCGCGGCCGGGCGGGGGCCGGGGGGAAACAATGCCCCCACTTTTTCAGTCCGCGGCCCCTCCTGTGCGCATCCACGCGGCCCGCCGGGAAGCGCCGACCCCCTCCCCCTCCGCAGGCCCTCGGGAGCCGCGCCGGGGGCACGCCTTACGGTCTGGGCCTGCTCCCGCTGTGTGCTTTCATGGTGAAAGTTTTGGGTTCAGGTTTAAATGAAACTTTTTTCTCTTTTCCTCTCTAACCCGGATATGGGTAAATACACGACTAGCTGAGCCTATCGGGCCCAGCATGGCATGAGAGGGAGCCGTGCGAGCCGGAGCAACTATTATCCACTTCTCGCCGAGGACTCTCGCGCACTCGCAAAACGCGGACTGGACTCGCCTGGGCGCCGGCGCAGCCTCACGCGGACCCACGGCCCGGGCAGCAGCCCCGAGACGGCGGCGTGGCGCGGCCGCGGGCTGTGCTACCCGCCGCGCTGCCGTCTCCTTGCCAACCGGCGTTAGCGAGTTTGTTTTCTGAGTGAAAGGAGCGCCACAAAGGTGAAAAAGGAGTCTGAGGAGCAGACAAAAGAGGGAGAGGGGCTGGGAAACAAAGTTGTCTGTTGGCCTCTGAGGTGGCGAGGAGCCGGCAGAGAAAACACTGAGGCAAAAACACGAGCTCTCCCAGGAGTTATGTAAGAACGTTGGTCTCTGCTTTGATTTGAGGCCATCAGCGTAATTCCCACAACTTCTTCCAAATGCAAAATTAGCAAGCACTTAAGGTTAGCAGCGTTCAAAGAGTGCTGTGCCTTGTACACAGCAGGTACTCAATAAGTGTTTATATTAACAAAAGTCACCCCAAAGACAGTGTTTACGTAATTTCTTTCTAGAACACCTTAAATAGGTGTGAAAGTCCGTTTGGTCCCAAAGGAGTATTTTTCCTGCTCTCTCAAAAAGATAGTATCCAGTTACGATTCAACTTTAACAATTTAACCAGTGGTGCCAGAATAGTTCCAGCTAAGGTTTACCTCCCATCTTCATAAATCTACAGGACACCTTTCATCATATTTCAGAGGTTAATTTATGCAGTAGCCCTCGATATGAGTTCATGGCTAAGTAATGTAAAGCAAAACCAAAGTATGGTATAGGTAACAAAATTCAATATGAAACAGTGGAACCTAATCCTAAGGCAGAGACGTTCCATACATTTTTTAAAGTACCACTTTACTACACTATCATGGTTTAAACATGTATGTCAGGAGTTCATCACCTAGTAAAATTTTAAATGTCTTTGATGGCACCTCTTCTTAACCTAAGCAATAGTTGGATTGCACTGCTGTGGACTCAGTCATCATTGAGAGGAAACTTTTGAAACTAGAGCTTCCCAGAGGCCACTGTGGTAGAAATTATAGAGGGGATTGGGGTTGGTGTCATTTTTCAAAATTATTTAATTCTTCATCCTTTCCTAAAAAGTAGTTTATTTAAGTTGCAGTGGTTGTTTCT
The DNA here is from genome assembly GCA_004027025.1 of Myocastor coypus. Classification (NCBI taxonomy): domain Eukaryota; kingdom Metazoa; phylum Chordata; class Mammalia; order Rodentia; family Myocastoridae; genus Myocastor; species Myocastor coypus. Next base: position 2,828 of record PVJA010054454.1, read on the forward strand.
TTGCTAGACCTAGTGTGGATATGTCACACAACTAAATAGAAAAATGACAGATTGCAAAGAAAAAAAAATAATAAAACCAGTGACTAATTGGGGACGGTGAATCAGGTGCATACCCAAGGGTCATTATGAAGTATAGAAACAATACATTGCAATTTGATGCAAACAACTGAAAAATAAGGTATATCGTTGTGTGTAAGAGAGAATAACAAAGCCTAAGGTGAATTCATGGGAAACCAGTTTTTGCTAAGAGAATACTACATCTTTATTAGTGTCTCCTTTTTGACATTTTGCTGCATTTTCTCTATATATCTAAATATATACTAATACACATTCTATCATGTAAGTTGAATTTTTAAAATTTTTTCATGTGAAAATATAAATATATATCTTTTGTGTCTATATACTACAAACAACCTAAAATCATAGTGTTTTTAGACATTGATCGTCAAATATGTACAATCATAAAAGTATTTTTAAATTGATAAAATACATTAAAGTCAACTCATGGAAGTGTAGCCTTGTGTTGTGTCTTATTTCCACAACTAACCCTACATGGGAAAATTAGTCACCAAGTTTAGCTCGGGCCCTTTGCTTAGAAATTTTTCTTCATGTCAGAAAATAAGGAAACTAAAAGAAAATAAATATCAGAGGATGAAATGTCCTTTAATTTCCTTTGCCTCATCAAATCAACTAGAAGATGGGAACCAGGGGGCAAAAAATAGAGGCCCCTCTAGAGGCCCCCATACAATGAAATCAGTCTACTATAAAAGGCAACACATGCCAGTCCCCCCCCCCCATGGCAGATGCCACACCCTAAAGCAGACAGAAGGCACTGCAGCTTGTAAGAGAAGCACAACACAAAGCCAGCAGGACTTGGTTTTGTCTTTTAAACCACAGGGAATGCTAAAATACCTTTTTAAAAGTATCTTTGCTGAAGATAAAATAGTAGATTCACACTGAACTTTTCAAACATGCTTTCTCAGAAAAACAAAATAAAAGCCTTAGTTTCGTTTAAAACTCCAGGGCTCAATAAACAAAATGGCACTTATCAGGGATCTGTTCCAAAGTGACAAAATAGGCATTTCACAAAAATAATTGCAACGATCACTTAATTTTTATGAGGTTCCTTGCCTCCGTTATATGACTGCTCATCTCACCATTTTGTTTTGAAAAAAAAATAAGGTAATAGAAATTATGCTAATAAGTTCCTTAATTTTACACCTCTTGCCTAAATTTCAAGCCACAAGGACAACTTTAATAAGTTGCTTTAACCACAAGGAAGTCATGGAGGTGCACAGCCTTGGCTACTCTGCACCCGAAGCAAAGCTCCCACCCACGGGGAGCTCCCCACGCCTTCTTGTATAGCCAGAGGATTACCCAGTATTTTGTTAAACATTCCTTTTTGGTTACAAAAGATTTTCTTTCTTTTTTCCCTACTATATGGAAATATTAATATTCAAATACTCCTTTTGAGTGAGTTTTAGGGCACTGAATAAAAGGCTCTTGAACTTGCCCACTGAAAGAGGATTGAGCCAGATGGCAGTTTAAGAATTCCACAGTTCTGTTCTTTTCTCCTCTTCGTGGCCCATCATACTCTGTTTGCTTTCAGATTAGTCCCCCTTTTACTATTCTGCTTATTTACTCGATGACTGAAGCTATCACGATTCACTGCCCATCATATTTCTCAGTATTCTTTATGTAATTTAGAAGCAATTTAGAATAAAGCCTTGTCAAGGTTTTACAAATAAGAACTATTAAAGAATAAGGCTTTGGATACTTGCTTCCCTTTTAGATTTATGAGCAATGCGGTGAATGGAGTTAATGGGATTTCCCTACTGATCTTGGTCAGGGACTTAAAAAAGCACTAAACAATTGTCCTTTTCACTTCTCCGATTTAGACGTTAGCAGTGAATAACAGTCAGTGCAAGATATAGGATACAGCATTTGATTTGAAACAACTATAAATTATCCACTGACCCATAAATTCAGAATGTGAAACAATTAGGATTTGGAAAAGAAAAAGTAGGTGAGAATAATTTAAACTTGGAACCATGTGAAATTGTATTATTATACTTACTGAGAAAATTATAGTGAAGAGAAAGAGTGGATGGGGGTGAACCACACTGCACCATTCAACATATTTACCTAGGATCTATGCATTGTTCCATGTCCTGAAAAAATAAAACACTACTTAGTCCTATCTTTAATATAAGACATAGAGCATGAACAACTTCACTAAAACACACTGAAGTCTACCCTTTGACCTCATGGAGGGTGTGGCCCATGATCAAGAGTGCTGGGATATCCCATCCAAAAGCACTTTCAGCAGCTGGGCCTTGTTTGTTCCCTTCACTAGATACCTGATGCCAACTCTTCAGTCTATCTCTCTCTGACTTGACACCAGGGACCTGTCACTGCTGCCCCTGGGTTTCTAGAAACTTAAGCCAAATTTCGCAGGCCACTGCACTTTTATCTCCAAAGCCCCTAAAAACAGTAACAGCCAAGAAATAAGTGAAGAAAACACTTTTACATTTTTAAATATTCTATTTTAATATTTTAAATATTAATATTGTTCATGTTATGAAAGACGTATGATACTTTTGTTACACTGCAGTTGGTAACTTTTAGACAAATATATATATTTGATGGCATTTCATTTCCATTCTCATTCATTTTGTCATGGCAAATCTCTAGTAAGTGCTTTTCAAAATTCGCTCCTGCATTATGTCACGTGGTCGTGCATATGGGCCCTATCATTGATGACCTGCTACTTGGTTAAAAATACTTTAGAGATAACTCCACTTTAGTTCTTCAAAATAAATACTTGAGCCGGGCGTGGTGGCGCACGCCTGTAATCCCAGCATTCGGGAGGCTGAGGCAGGAGGATTGATGCGAGTTCGAGACCAGCCTGGGCTACAAAAGTGAGCTCAAGGCCAGCCTCAACTGCATAGCGAGACCCTGTCTCAAAAAGACAAAAATAAATAAATAAATACTTGATAGTAAGCATTTAAGATAATTTACAGGGCCCGGTGGGATGGTTCAGTGGTCTAAAGTGTCTGCTTGGGAGCTTGGGCGGCTTCAGGGATTGCTGTTCAATCCCTGGCACTACATGCTGCACCAGCCCTGCCCTCAGGGCAGGCTGAGCTGGCCATAAAAAATGAGTGAATATAAACAGAGGTTCTGAAACAAGAATAAAAATAATAAATAAAATAAAAAATATTTTTAAAAAAAGATAATTTACAATAGTTACATATGTACAAGGAAAGTAATTTGGCAGTCTGAAGACTTTAAATTTTTAAGATAGATTTCAGTGACTTATGAAGACCTCAAATCTTTCTCACATACGTAATTGCTTTATAGTATATATAGACTTTAGAAATAAAATTACATTTCATCTATAATTCCAATGCTCAGCCTGAAGTAGGAGTATTGCTGCAAGTTCAAGGCCAGCCTGGGCTACACAGCAAGTCCAAGAACAGGCTAAACTAGTAAGATCCTGTCTCAAAAAAGCTACAAAAACTATATCTTATGCACAAGAAATTCCAAACAACTCATCTGCAATAATGGAATATATTCTTTTTTTTTTTTTAATTTATTTTTTTCTTGTTTCAGAACCTTTGTTTGTTTATTCACTCATTTTTATGGCTGGGTCAGCCTGCCCCGAGGGCAGGGCTGGTGCAGCATGTGGTGCTGGGGATCAAACCTCGGTCCCTGAAGCCACCCAAGCTTTCCCAAGCAAGCGCTTTAGACCACTGAGCCATCCCACCGGGCCCTGATAATGGAATATATTCTTAATTTTTATTCTATTCCACTCATAATTGCTTTATCCATAATTTCTTATGAGAGTCAATAAGCACCTTCACTGACTATTAAATTATCTAATTGCTATAGGAAGGGCCAAAGGACTAGATGATATTTTTTGTTACAGAAAACAACAATTACATTGACCAATTTGCTTTTTAATACATTCCCTTAGAAATACCCAAGTTGTTAAGTATAGTAGTGTTTTGTTGTTGTTTTTCTCTGCCTAGCAAACAAATGTCTTGGCTTTCAATGTGTAAGAATAAGACAAATTTGAGGCCTCTCCCCAGCATCTCTGACACTCAGAAAATTAATTCCTCTCTTCGGCTGTGCTTCTCTCTGTTATGCACATAACCCTTTCATGAAGGCCATGCATAGTTCAGCTCCCTTCATTCAGCAAAGGATTGGCAAATGTCTACTTTGCACTGGCCCTGTGCTAGGACCTGTAGCCACTACAATGGGTGATAAAAGAAACAAGAATTCACTGCATTGATTACCTACTAAATAGTAATCAAATAATCGCTTCAATTAATGCATAACTGCTAAGCATAGTATGTACTAAAGAAAACCTACAGGGCTCTAGGTGGTCAATACAGTGTGAAAGAGTATGGAGGCCAAGACAAGGATCTCCCTGCCACCCCTAAACTGTGGTTCAGGCTGCACAATGAAAAACAAGGAAAATCCAGGCATGGTGATTCATGCCTATAGGCCCACCATTTGGGAGGCTGAGGCAGAAGGATCCCTGTGAGTTCAAGGCTAGCCTCAGCTAAATAGTAAGTTTAGGTAGCCGGGCGTGGTGGCTCACGCCTGTAATCCCAGCACTTGGGAGGCTGAGGCAGGAGGATCGTTGTGAGTTCGAGACCAGCCTGGGCTACAAAAGTGAGCTCAAAGCCAGCCTGAGCTGCACAGTGAGACCCTGTCTCAAAAAAGACAAAAAAAAAAATAGTAAGTTTAGGGCCAACCTGAACTACAGTAAGACTCTGTCTCACAAATAAGTCAACCAGGTAAAGAGAGACAGTTACAGAAAACAGGAGGCCACAGGTGCTGGAGAGTAGTGTGGGGCATGCACACCAAGTCTAGCAGACCTGATTAAGTTGGAGCTCCTGTCCCAACAGCACCAAGAGTAGCAGAGTAGCTATAGCATTCTAGCAGGGGCTGACCTCAGATCTAGGTAAGGGCAAGAACCCATTGGCTTTGGAAAGCCAGTGTGCTAGACTTGGAGGAGTGATGAGCTGGGGTTGGCGGGGGGGGGGGGGGGGGGCTCAGCTTTTGGCCCAAGGAGGCCTGGCCACACACATTGACATCATATCCTCACTGAGACCCCCAAGTGTGTGAAGAAACAAATTGGATGCTGAGGTATATGTTTGGCTACTTAGAAGACTGAAGCATGCATATCACAAATTCGAAGCAATTTGGCAACTTGGTGAACTCTTAACTCAAAATACAGAAAGGGCTGGGGATATACCCAGTACAGTACCCCTGGATTAAATCCCAGCACTGGAAAAGCAGATACCATACAAACTATTTTAATGTTTACATTTTTAAAAATTTGATGTGATATAGTGGACCTCTAAAATACAATGTAGAACAAGTATGAGTCTCACAGAACAACTCTTTTTTTTTTTTTTTTTTTTTGTCTTTTTGAGACAGGGTCTCGCTATGCAGTTGAGGCTGGTCCTGAGCTCACTTTTGTAGCCCAGGCTGGTCTCGAACTCGCACTAGTCCTCCTGCCTCAGCCTCCCGAGTGCTGGGATTACAGGCGTGAGCCACCATGCCCGGCTTCACAGAACAACTCTTAAGATTTATTTATTTTTAAATTAATTCATATGGCCCTAGCAAAAATACAGTCTCTTACTAGATCACAAAGATAAGACAAACAACTAAGATGAACATATTTTAACTTAGTCATTGTAACTGGAGGACTAAATGCATAGACTTACTTGGCAACAACTTCAAAGCCTAAATTCAGACTTCTTTGTAAAAGCCTGTCCTAATTATTTATTATGACCAGGCACAGTCTAAGTGAGAGATGAGAGATGAGTTGGATGGAATCAAAGGCATGGGTAGAAGTGAACTGAGCCCAAAGAGTTGGCCACTCAATATATAGGTTGTTCACCGGCCAAGGAGGTAGGTGGGGGCAGTAGCTCAGTGTAAGCCCTGTGGCTATTCTCTGAGTCCCAGTGTAGGACAGTCCCCTGGAGGATGACTTATCACCTGCCACTTTGCATAGATCAGCCTTTATGCTTTCTCTGAGTATCAGTTTTAAAATGACACTAAAGGGGCCCAGCGGGATGGCTCAGTGTTCTAAAGCGCCTGCTTGGGAAAGCTTGGGCAGCTTCAGGGACCTCAGTTCGATCCCCGGCACCACATGCTATGCCAGCCCTGCCCTTGGGGCAGGCTGAGCCGGCCATAAATGAGTGAATAAACAAAAGGTTCTGAAACAAGAATAAAAATAAATAAAATAAAAAGTTCTTAAAAAAAAAATAAAATGACACTAAAGTTTCAGGGAGTTAATTAGCTGAGGAGGTGGGGAATGGAAGGGTCAAGGTCTCACCTCTGACTTTTTTTTTTTCCTCTTTACCTCTTCCTGGCCCAACCAATACATAAAACAGCTAGAAAATCCAGCTTTTATCACACCATTTAGTTGGTTCCACCATATTCTTTTTTTTTTTTTTCTAAATTATGGCCAGCTCAGCCTGCCCAAGGAGTCTGGCTGGCACAGCATGTGATGCCAGGGATCCAACTACAGTCCCTCCTGTTGCCTAAGCTTGCCTAAGCAAGTGCTTTAGACTGCTGAGCTATCTCACTGGCCCGATTCTACCATATTCTTTTCTCCCATTCAGTTTTCTCTTCCCACCCCACACTGTTCTGATAAGATGTAAAGGAAGCACATGGATTAGGAAATCAGCAACAACTCCTGACATCTATATGATACTGATTCTTTTTCTTGGGGGGGGTGGGGAGGCTGAGCATCATCCATCCTATGTAGGAATTTTTTTTTTTTTTTTTTTTTGTCTTTTTGAGACTGAGTCTCCCTATGAAATTCAGGCTGGCCTTCAGCTCACTTTTGTAGCCCAGGCTGGTCTTGAACTCACACTGATCCTCCTGCCACAGCCTCCCAAGTGCTGAGACTACAGGCGTGCGCCACCACGCCCGGCTTAGGAATTTTTTTTTTTAATTATTTATTTATTTATTTATTTATTTTTTCTTGTTTCAGAACCTTTATTTGCTTATTCACTCATTTTTATGGCCAGCTTAGCTTTCTCCGAGGGCAGAGCTGGCGCAGCATGTGGTGTTGGGGATCGAACCGTGGTCCCTCAAGCCGCCCAAGCTTTCCTAAGCAGGCACTTCAGACCACTGAGCCATCCTGCCGGGCCCCTACGTAGGAATTTGTGAGATTGAAATCGACAGCTTTCCTTTGCTATAATAAATACCTGAATTAATAAGCTTATAAAGTAAAAGGATTTATATTGGCACAGAATTTTAGAGGTTTCAGTCTACAGATGGTTAACCATCTTGCTTTTGGGCCTGTGGTGGGGCAGCAAATCATGGTAGCAGTATATGGTAAAGTGAAACTCCTCACTACATGGCCAAGAATCAAAACAGAGATGGGAGACTCCCCTCTGTCCTTCAAAGTCCTGTCAGAATGACCTAAAGAACTCCAACCAGACCCCAGCTCTCAAAGTTTGCCAGCTCCCATTAGCACTAGAATGGGGACTAAGTTTTTAACATACTTTAGGAAACAGGGAAGGATTCAAGATTCAAGCTACAACAGAGATGATCCATAGAAAACCTTTCATAAAATATGAGCCCTCCATTAGACACTTAACCATGAGTTGCTACAAAGCCATCTTCCCTGGGTCACCAGTTTGCACAGCACCAGGGGCATATTACTATTACTAATATAAATGGCCTTTGTGTAATATGAACACTTGTCTTCCTGATTCTTCCCTTTTAAAAGAGAACAAAAGCAGGGCGTGGTGGCACAGGCCTGTAATCCTAGCTCTTGGGAGGCTGAGGCAGGAGGATCAGTGTGAGTTCAAGACCAGCCTGGGCTACAAAAGTGAGCTGAAGGCCAGCCTGAACTGTATAGTGAGACCCTGTCCTCAAAAAAGACAAAAAAGAAAAAAGAAAAGAACAGAAATAGAAGCAATCATATTAATATTAAAGAAATTAAATTTAAGGGGCCCGGCAGGATGGCTCAGTGGTCTAAAGCCCCTGCTTAGGAAAGCTTAGGCGGTTGCAGGGACCACGGTTTGATCCCTGGCACCACATGCTGCGCCAGCCCTGCCCTCAGGGCAGGCTGAGCCGGCCATAAAAATAAATAAATAAACAAAAGTCCTGAAATAAGAATAAATAAATAAATAAATAAAATTTTTAAAAGATGCAGACATGATATCTTTTCTAAACACTATTGGTACAAATATTTATTCTCATTGAACTAAGAGAAAGTAGTTGTATATATAGAGCACTGTTCCATAATAGTAGTGGGTTATTGGCAGAACTGGCAATGTCAGAAGCTGTTGACTTGGGCCTTTTACAGCTGAGCATATTAATATGGCTTTACTTTTTATAGGTTGTGGTTAGACTTTTCTGCTGGAATGAATTAAATAATTACTGCAAGTCTCTGCTCACAGTGCCTGGTACACCGGAAGTATTTTGTTTTGCTTTTATTTTACAATATTGGGAATTGAATTCTTGTACGTGCTAGGCAAAATATCTACCACTGCACTGCATCCCAGCCCAGGCACTATATTTTATATCTATTTTTTTATTTGCCGAGGCTCTTCCATCCCTCCAGTTGGATTATCCTCAAAGGCAAAATCCTTGTGTTCTCTTATATCTTCCCCCACACTTAAGACAACTCCCTAGCACTTCATTGTCCAAAGAAATTTGTGGCTGAGCCCAAACATACAAGTAAAATTATCAAATACATTTTTTTTT
>PVJA010054455.1:0-11657 GCA_004027025.1 Myocastor coypus
GCAGCATGTGGTGCCGGGGATCGAACTGCGGTCCCTGAAGCCGCCCAAGCTTTCCCAAGCAGGCGCTTTAGACCACTGAGCCATTCCGCCAGGCCCCTACATACACTTATTTATATAACTTGACACCAGCAGATAACTGTTTCTACTCCATAATCCACCTGTTGTCATAGACCACCAAGAAACATGGAAAAACACCTGCCTAAAATGAACCATATGCTATTTGAACCCCTTCCATTCTGGGAAATTAAGCATCTGGCTACAATATGGTTTGATAAAAAGAGGGTGGGAATTTTAAAAACTTTAACCATAATGAAGATCAGGTCAATCCAGGATAATTAAAAAACCTACCAGAGGGGCCAGCGGGATGGCTCAGTGGTCTAAAGCACCAGCTTAGGAAAGCTTAGGCGGCAGCAGGGACCGCAGTTCGATCCTGGGCACCATATGCCATGCCAGCCCTGCCCCCAGGGCAGGCTGAGCCAGCCATTAAAAAAAAAAAAAAACCTGCCAGAATGACACCAAATTCCTAGTAGCAATTGCAAACACAGCTATGTAATGCAAAGTAGAGGGAGTTATGGTGCTTTCACCTATTTTCTGAGTCTAGGCAATAAGCTAGAGAAGAAAGCTTGCTTGAATCAAGTTCTTGTGTCATGTACCTCCTTGCTAGACAGTTCTTGCCCTAGTTTAGGTAAAGAATCTTCCAAGATTTCCAGCTGAGCATGTGGTGGTTGTCTTTTTACTGTTTAAATGCAGTTCCCCCTAAAAAAATTTTAAAAAAAAGAAAGAAAAAAACGCAATGCTAGAGACCAGGCCCGGGCTTTGCACAAGCTAGGGAAGAACCTGTAGCTGAGTAGACCCGTGGCCCAGCCAAGTGGGTCTTCAACTGAAAGGTGATCTGTGCTCTGAGCCCTCAGTGCATAAAGAGCATGAAGGTGAGGGAGCTTCTGTGGAACCAGCAGCCCTGTGATGGTTGAGATAGGGATAGATGCTCCCAGTGGGAGATAGCTCAGCAGCACAGCGCCTGCCTGGCAAGAGCAAGGTCCTGAGTTCAATTCCCCTTACCAAGAAAATAAAAAATAATTCTCAGTGATAAATGTTCTTTCTTTCAGGAAACTGGGGACAACCAGTTCTGCTGGCGGAACCTCTTTTCTTGCATCAACCTCCTTAGGGTGCTCAATAAGCTGACCAAATGGAAACATTCCAGGACCATGGTGAGAGCCTCCTGACCATGGAGGTGTCCACTTGAATTCTGTATCCACTAGGAAATATTTGTGAACTGTGTGCTTTGTGAGATCTATACAGTGCTGTATAAGTTAGCATCTTCTAATTCTGGGCACTTACTCTAAATAAAATAATTCCATACCACTCCATTTCTATTCAGGGAGCTGAATGTGAACCCTCCATTAAGGTAGCTCTGTTGAGGTGAAATTAGACATCTGTGGATTACAGTCGCACATCCCAGATGATACAGGTCTACACTTACTCATTAGCATTGTTTATAATGAGAACCTAGCCGGGCGTGGTGGCTCACGCCTGTGATCCCAGCACTTGGGAGGCTGAGACAGGAGGATTGGTGCGAGTTCGAGACCAGCCTGGGCTACAAAAGTGAGCTCAGGACCAGCCTCAACTGCATAGCGAGACCCTGTCTCAAAAAGATAAAAAAAAAAAAAAAAATAATGAGAACCTAGAAGCTACCTAAACACCCATGGGGGCTAGGGAAATAGCTCAGTAGAATAAGTGCTTGCCTGGCAAGTACAAGCGCCTGAATTCAATCCCCAGTTCCACAAATAAATAAATAAATAAATAAATAAACACCCATGGATACAAGACCATCTGGTTAAAAATATGTGTCTTTATAACAGAATACTATATAACCATGAAAAGGAGTGTTGTATACTAGTATGGAATAATTTTCAAAATATATTATTAACTGAAAGTAAAACATAGAACAGTGTGATACAATGTATAACTGACTGTTGTTCATGTTAAAAAGCAAAAGTTGCCGGGTGTCGTGGCACACCCCTGTAATCCCAGCGCGTGGGAGGCTGAGGCAGGAGGATTGATGTGAGTTCAAGACCAGACTAGCCTGGGCTACAAAAGTGAGCTCAGGGCCAGCCTGAACTGCATAGTAAGACCCTGTCTCAAAAAGACAAAAAAAAAAAAGCAAAAGTTATGTGTATATACACAGAACTATTTCCAAAAGAAATATAAGGAATTGCTAATAGCAGAAGTGGGGTGTATGACAGACAAAAATTCTGTTCTACTTTATCCCACATACACTGAAAAGAATACTTTGTTTTTTTTCTTTGTCTTGTTTTTGTTCATTTGTTTTTGCCTTTTTGAGACAGTCTCATTATGTAGTTCAGCCTGGTCTTAAACTAATTGTGTGGCCTGGGTTGACCCTGAGCTCAAGAGATCCTCCTGCCTCAGCCTCCTGAACACTTGGATTACAAACATGCTCCACCACACCCAGCCCTAGTCCTTGTTTTTTGTTCTGTGTTGTTTCTTAAACAGGGTCTAAGTTGCCTAGGCTCCAATTTCCACGCAGTCTTCCTGCTTCAGTCTCCCCCATTGCTTAGATTATAGGCACATGTCACCATACCTGGCTTTATATATTTTTAAAGACTAAATCTAAGTAGACCCTAGGTTTTATATTCTTGGTTTTTGTGTTTTTGAGACAGGGTCTTCCTGTGCAGTTCAGGCTGGCCTTGAGCTCACTTTGTAGTCCAGACTGGTCTCAAACTCACAACAGTCCTCTTGTGTCTACCTCCTGAGTTCTGGAATTATAGTAATGCACCCCAGTGCTTGGCCCTTTTTTGCAATTCTTTTTTTTTTTTTTTGTGGAACCAGAGATCAAACTCAGGACCTTGCACTTGTATTTGTGGCCCTGAACTGTCTCCCCCGCCCATATTACTACATTTTTGTGGTATATAGTGATTATATTCCTCAGTGTGGAGTCCATCCTCTTCCCCTCCTCCCTGCCAACTCCTTCCATTTGCAAAAGACCTACTTCTCTATTTCCTGCTATCTTTGACTTTGCTCTTTATTTCTATTTTTAGACTTCTCATATAAGTGAAACTGCAATATTGAAATGCGTGTATCTGATTTATTTCACTTTATGGCTTAAAGGTGGATTTATTTTCCTACAAATGATTCAAATTTATTCTTTATTCCCTTATGTATAAATAGCACATTTTCTTTGTCTATCTGTTGATGGACAGATAGGTTGTTTCCTAGATTTAGCAACTGTAGATTATACTGCTATAATCATGGGTGTGCATAGTTGTCTTAATTTGTGTGTAAGCTGGAAATTCCAAGACACTACATTGTTAATGGGCCTTTCTTCACCCTCACACTTTGTGCCTGGGCAGATGCTGGTGGTGTTTAAATCAGCTCCCATCTTAAAGCGGGCTCTCAAAGTCAAACAGGCCATGTTGCAACTTTATGTCCTGAAGTTGCTAAAGATGCAGACCAAGTACCTGGGGCGCCAGTGGAGGAAAAGCAACATGAAAACTATGTCAGCCATTTATCAGAAAGTGCGCCACCGCATGAACGATGACTGGGCTTATGGGAATGGTGAGTATCGCAGAGCCTTGACTTCCAGGAAGTGCCTCAGATCTACACAAACATTTATCTCTACTTTTTATGTGAATTTTTAGGTTAAAATGTGTGATTATAAACCAGGTACAGTGGCACACACCTGTAATCTCATGTGGCTAAGGCAGTAGGCTGGTCTACAAAATGAGCTCAAGGCCCATTTGAACTGCATAGTGAGACCCTGTCTCAAAAAGAAAAAAAAAGGGGGCCTGGCGGGATGGCTCAGTGGTCTAAAGCACCTGCTTGGGAAAGCTTAGGCGGCTTCAGGGACCGTGGTTCGATCCCTGGCACCACATGCTGCGCCAGCCCTGCCCTCAAGGCGGGCTGATCCAGCCATAAAAATGAGTGAATAAACAAAGAAACGTTCTGAAACAAGAAAAAAATAAATAAAATAAATTATTTTTTAAAAAAAGAAAAAAAATTATAAATTAGATGTTACATCAAACTTAATGTAATATCCTAAATTCTAGCATGTATTTTCCCTATATATCTATGAAACCTATGTTATAAAACAAATCAATTAATACTTTTGAAAAGCTGGAATAGTTGGCCCACTCCAGGGCTGCACTGAGACAGTGATTGAGACTGGGCGGTGGCTGGCGCATCTGTAATCCCAGCACTTGGGAGGCTGAAAATAGGAGGATCACTACAAGTCTGATTTATGTAGTGAGACCCTATAGACCCTGTAGATTCTGTACCAAATACATTAAAAAATAAAACAAAAAGCTGGCCGTTGTGGTGCACACCTGTAATCCCAGCACTTGGGAGGCTGAGGCAGGAGGATCAGTGCGAGTTCGAGACCAGCCTCAGCTACAAAAATGAGTTCAAGGCCAGCCTGAACTGCATAGCAAGACCCTGTCTCAAAGGGCAAAAAATAATAATAAAATAAATAAATAAACAAAACAAAATTGCAGCTGGGCATGGTGGTGCACGCTGGTAATCCCAGCACTTGGGAGGCTGAGGCAGGAGGATTGGTGCAAGTTTGAGACCAGCCTGGGCTACAAAAGTGAGCTCAAGGCCAGCCTGAACTGCATAGCAAGACCCTGTCTCAAAAAGACAAAAGTAAATAAATAAATAAATAAATAAAATAAAATAAAATAAAATAAAAAATGCACTCACTGTTGGGTGTGGTGGCACTCACCTGTGAGCCCAGTACTCAGGAGGCTGAGGCAAAAAGATTGCTGGGAGTTCTAGGTCAGTTTGAACTACATAGTGAGACCCTGTTTGTAAGAAACTAAATACACAAGCCAGACATGGTGGCGCACACCTGTAATCCCAGCACTTGGGAGGCTGAGGCAGGAGGATGGGTGTGAGTTCGAGACCAGCCTGGGCTACAAAAGTGAGCTCAAGGGCAGCCTCAACTGCATAGTGAGACCCTGTCTCAAAAAGACCAAAAAAAAAAAACATTGCCAGGGAGATAGTACAGTGGAATAAGTGCTTGCCTGGCAAGCACAAGGTCCTGAGTTCAGTCCCTGGCACTGAAAAAAAAACAAAACAAAATTAAAAGGTAGAATAGTCCACACCCAGCGGAAGGAGTCTGTCAACATGAGGTTCTCAGAGAGCACTGGGTGAATTCTGGGTGTGTTGGTCATTGTGATGCCAAAGGCCAAAGGAAAGACTCAGAGGCAGAAACATGGCTATAACATCAACTAAAAGCGTCTGAACCAGAATGCTAGATGGAAGGCAGCACCACAGATGGAGTGCTCCCATGTCTGACATGCCTGGGAGTATACCAAATCTGTGCAGCAGAACCTGGCAGAGATGGGTCTGGCCATGGGCCCCAACAAGGTGGTTCCATCACTCAGAGAAAAGTAAAAGCTATGGAGATAGACATACAGGAGAGGCCCAAGGAGCTTGTATAGAAGCCCCTATGTACTATATGACCTGGAAGCAGAGGCCAGCCTCCCAGAAAAGAAAGAAAATACCTTGTCTAGAGACCTCATTGACTACGTGTACCACATGGTGGAGAACTATGGGGAGGACTACAAGGCCATGGCCTGGGATGAGAAGAATTATTGTCCAGATACCCCAAAACATATTTTTTCTTTCGTTTTGTTTTTTAAACATTTTATTTATGTTATGGCTAGTTCAGCCTGCCTTGGAGCTGGGGCTGGTGCACCATTTGGTGCTGGGAATTGAACTGCGGTCCTTGCAGTTGCTTAAGCTTGCCTAAACAGGTACTTTAGACCCCTTAGCTATCTTGCCAGCCCCCCAAAACAGATTTGGAATAAGATCAATGTCTATAAGCATTTTTACCCAATGAAGTGGCAAACCTTCCTTGATTCTTTGCAGAAGAATAAGATGGAAGTTAAATGATTCCAGGCTGAGACCTCATTCTGGACCAAAGAAGCTGGAGCCAAGGTGTAAGACAAGGAGAGTGTGTGGCTTCAGAGGTGCTGGCTAGTCCTGTGGAATCCAGTTAGACCCAAATATATGCACTTCCCTTGGAGAAGGAGCAAGCTTCAAGGCACTAATTGAATTTGCAGGGATCCCCTGCTTTTGTCTCCTGGCTGCTGGGAGTATGGGTGTGTGTGCCATCATGCCTAACTTTAAGATGCCAATGCCAGCCAGGCGTGGTGGCTCACACCTGTAATCCCAGCACTCGGGAGGCTGAGGCAGGAGGATCGGTGCAAATTCAAGACCAGCCTGGGCTACAAAAGTGAACTCAAGGCCAGCCTGAACTGCACAGCGAGACCCTGTCTCAAAAAGGCAAAAAACAAAAAACAAACAAAAAAAAAGGATGCCAATGCCAATTTATATACTTTTTTTTTTTTTTTTGAGTACTTGAGATTGAACTCAGGGCCTTGCACATGCTGGGAAAGCATCTCTACCACTGCCCTACATCTCCAGCCTTCCAATTTATGCTCATTTGCGGGTTCACAGAAAAGCCAGAACCTGCTGTTTTCAGAGTAGGCACCTTATTTGAAAGTAGTCTATATATAATAAATCCAAGGAGGGGCCGGGGAGACAGCTCCGTGGCACAAGTGCCTACCTGGTAAGTGCAAGGTCATGAGTTTGAACCCTGGTCCCACAAAAAAAAAAAAAAAAAAAAGGTTTTTTTTTTTTTTGTCTTTTTGAGACAGGGTCTCACTATGCAGTTGAGGCTGGTCTTGAGCTCACTTTTGTAGCCCAGGCTGGTCTCAAACTCGCACTGATCCTCCTGCCTCAGCCTCCCAAGTGCTGGGATTACAGGCATGCACCACCAAGCCCGGCAAAAGGATATTTTTTGAAAAGGGGAGAGTAAAAGGTACTGAATATTTTTACTACAAAGAAATGATATGGGGCCAGGGAGATAGCTCAGTGGAATAAGTGCTTGCCTAGCAAGTGAAAGGTTCTGAGTTTGATCCCTAGTACCACCAAAAAAAGAAAAAAGAAGAAAAGATGTTTGAGGAGATATGTTTAATCATCAAATTTACAGTTGTGATACCCAGAGATTGCCAGTGTTAATATCATATATTCTTCCCAATCTTTTATTATACATATTTATTAAAATGAAAGAACTGAGTACATGTTGATAAAAATCTGCTCTTCTCAATTAATGATACTTCCTCCTTTCCCTGTCTGTACATTTTCATTTTATCTAAAATCAAGCCCAAGCCGGTAATCCCAGCACTTGGGAGGCTGAGGCAGGAGGATTGGTGTGAGTTCGAGACCAGCCTAGGCTACAAAAGTGAGCTCAAGGCCAGCCTGAACTGCATACTGAGACCCTGTCTCAAAAAGACAAAAAAAAAAAAAAAACAGACTTGTGACGTGATGGCAGGGATTCCATGCGGTTATCAGAATGCTATATATTTACTTTGTGCATTGTTCTTTATAAAGTAGAATAATTCTTATCGGTTTCACAGTCCATGCTTGGTAGCAGGAGAGTGATGTCCTCAGTTCTGTGCATCATTTTCCTCTTCTTTTTTCAACACAGACATTGATGCCAGGCCATGGGACTTCCAAGCAGAAGAATGCACCTTGAGGGCCAACATTGAGGCTTTTAACAGCCGCCGGTATGACAAACCCCAAGACTCCGAATTTTCACCTGTGGACAACTGCTTGCAGAGTGTGCTGGGGCAGAGGTTGGATCTACCTGAAGATTTCCACTATTCCTATGAGCTCTGGCTAGAGAGAGAGGTGTTTTCACAGCCCATCTGTTGGGAAGAGTTGCTCCAGAATCACTAACTAAGCTCTGCTCAATGAAGTGTCTGATAGATGGAGGTTGGCTTCTATAAATGGTGCTCTGCCTGCCCTACCCATCCAGCCCACATTCCCAGCCTAGAAGTGCTTGTCAAGGGGAGGCCAGGCCGAGCCCAAGGCATCCAGCACACTTCAGAATTATCCTAGGGGGTGATGAGCTTGGATCCTGAGTTACAACAAACTGATTACCTTGCCCTGAGGTCAGCTGCACCTCCTTTAGGCCTGGCAGCCTCATGGAGGGTTGGTCCTGGAGAGGAATCTTGGATGATTCAGTCTTACCAAGAAGCAGGCTACCTTTGCTGGCTGGACTTGGTTATGGCATTTGAGCCACAGCATTCATCCTAAATAGTGGGACAGGTGCAAATCACACCTTAGGGAGAAGATTTTCTTCTTCCCCACCCTGAGTTCCCAGGACTTATCAAAAGTTTGGTGATTTTAAAAATTAATACTGGGGGCTGGGGAGATAGCTCCATGGCACAAGTGCCTGCCTGGCAAGTGCAAGGTCATGAGTTCGAACCCCAGTCCCACCAAAAAAAAAAAAGAAGAAGAAGAAAAAGAAAAAAGAATTAATACTATATTTTCAAATTTTTAATTATGGCACTTCTAAAATCATTAGCTCTGGGAAGACTTCAGAGCACCTGCACCTTTGTAAAGGATAAAGATTTGCTGTTCCCTAAACACTGCATGTTATAGAAAAGCATGTTGTGTAGAGTGATTGTTCCTTTATTTCTTAAGAGATCTACATTGAGTGTGAAATTATTCCCAAGTACACTCTATAGAGCATGGAGTACTCTGCTGTTTTGAGTCACAACCAGTATGAAATAATCAGTCCTCTTTCTAAGGGTATTTCATGTTTTTCTGAAATTACTTCAGTCTTTAGGATGGCTGAATATTCTGTAGAAAATTATCTTTTTTATTTATGTCTTTTTGTAAATGACAAGTTAATGACAGGAGGTTTTATTTATTGAAATAGCATGTCCATTTGTGCTAATTTATTTTTAATTGGCAAGAACATCCGTAGCTTACATTTTTGCTTCTCCAAAATTGATTGTTTTTCCCCCTTGTTACTGCTGGCAATTTGAAAGTCTCATGATGAAAGTTAGCAACATTATTCCTAAGTGTTACACATTTCATTGCAAATGAGAACTGGTGTTATCAACCTCTATATACCTCTCTCTTGACAACAGAATCATATCCTTCCCTAAGAATCATGTTTCTAGAAAATTTTCTGATAGAATCAGGATCATTTTATTTTTCTTTTTCCCCAATGACATTATCTGTATTTTCAAGCTTCTCCTCCCAGCATAAACACAGCCAAGTCTTACTATGATGGCACCGGGACACAATGCCTATAGGCCTTGTCCAGATTGACTTATTTATTCTGTTGTCAAGTGTAGTCTCATTGGAAACTTGTGATAGAGTACCTGACAAGATCCAAAGAAACTACACAAAAATCTAGCAAGTATTGTTTTGTAGTTGAGGGTAGCAGGATTTCTGTCTTTATGGAACAGTATTTAAAAATATAAGCACTAGCCGGGTGTGGTGGCTCACGCCTGTAATCCCAGCACTTGGGAGGTTGAGGCAGGAGGATCGTTGTGAGTTTGAGGCCAGCCTGGGCTACAAAAGTGAGCTCAGGACCAGCCTCAACTGCATAGCGAGACCCTGTCTCAAAAAGACATAAAAAAATAATAATAATAAAAATTAAAAAATTAAAAATAAAATAAAAATATAAGCACTGAATAGAAGAAACTTTTAAAATTTCTTCTTTTTCCCGGGCGTGGTGGCGCTCACCTGTAATCCCAGCACTCGGGAGGCTGAGGCAGGATGATCAACACGAGTTCGAGACCAGCCTGGGCTACAAAAGTGAGCTCAAGGCCAGCCTCAACTGAATAGGGAGACCATGTCTCAAAAAGACAAAACTATAAAAAAAATTTTTTTTTAAATTTCTTCTTTTTAATAATTTGTTAAAGCCAGGCGTGGTGGCGCACACCTGTAATCCCAGCACTTGGGAGGCTGAGACAGGATCAGTGCGAGTTTGAGACCAGCCTGGGCTACAAAAGTGAGCTCAAGGCCAGCCTGAAAAGCATAGCAAGAGCCTGTATCAAAAAGACAATAATAATAATAATAATAATAATAATAATAATAATAATAATTTGTTAATTTTACCAATGTAGGACAGCTGTCCTCACTGCAATTAAATTATTTTATGAATTGTATGTTCTATAAATTTTATTAATCTAAGGTCAGGCTAGTATGATTTCAATGTGATATAAATGAAAATAATTTTCAAAGAAATAGCAATCATAGCCGGGCGTGGTGGTGCACGCCTGTAATCCCAGCACTGGGGAGGCTGAGGCAGGAGGATCGTGTGTGAGTTCGAGACCAGCCTGGGCTACAAAAGTGAGCTCAGGACCAGCCTCAACTGCATAGCCAGACCCTGTCTCAAAAAAGACAAAAAAAAAAAAAAAAAGAAAGAAATAGCAATCATTCTACTTTTTATTAGGTCCGAACTCATGCAATCAACCAAGCCAGGTATTCTGACTCGAGTAGATTTATTGGGGGCATCAAGCAGGCCAGCTATCTAGCGGACCAAGACAGCAGTGAACAAAGGGGGGACAGGAGACTTTATAGGGAGGGTGATCATGGGCTGGAGCAGCCAGGTAACAACCAGATCATGAGTTTCGGGCTGAGGTGGAACAGCTGAATTTAGGGGGGCATCGTCCTTTTTGATTTTATGTCAGAAGGGAGTGAGTTGAGACCAACATAGGTCAAGAGGAAGTGAGCCGAGACCAGAGTACAGTGTAGGGCAGGATTGGGATTGGGGTTGAATAGGTTACCTAGCAAACTGAGGGAAGGAATGTTTGGGGCAAGATACCCTGGGAAGCTAAGAGGAAGTGTTTGAGGCAAGGTGCCTGAGAAACTTTGAATCCTGACCTATCACTCTTTTTTTTTTTTTTTTGCCTTTTTGAGACAGAGTTTCATTACACAGTTCAGGCTGGCCTTAAGCTCACTTTTGTAGCCCAAGATGGTCTGAATTCACACGGATCCTCCTGCCTCAGCCTCCCAAGTGCTGGGATTACGGGCATGCACCACCATGCCTGGCTAATCATTCTACTTTAAGGCCATATAATACTCAATTTATGTCAAGAACAAACAACTTGACCTTTTTTTTTTTTTTTTTTTTAATTTTATTTTATTTTTTTCTTGTTTCAGAACTTTTACTTTTGTTTGTTTGTTTTTATGGCTGGCTCAGTCTGCCCTGAGGGCAGAGCTGGCGCAGCATATGGTGCCGGGGATCGAACCGCGGTCCCTACAGCTGCCTAAGGTTTCCTAAGCAGGCGCTTTAGACCGCTGAGCCATCCTGCCGGGCCCTAACTTGACCTTTTGACAACATACACATGAATGCTTTCTGAGGCACAAAGGTAGGCTAAGCTTTAATATTTCATACTTTGGTTTTTTTTTTTTTTTTTTTTTTTGAGAAGGGTCTCACTATGCAGTTCAGGCTGGACATGAGCTCACTTTTGTAGCCCAGGCTGGTTTCGAACTCGCACTGATCCTCCTGCCTCAGCCTCCCAAGTGCTGGGATTACAGGCGTGTGCCACCACACCCAGCTATACTTTGGTATTTATAACTCTTCTCTAAGGGAAGATTCTCAGTGCAGATAAGGAAGCTGAAATACTAAGGATGAAAAGTTTCAGGGCCCGGCAGGATGGCTCAGTGGTCTAAAGTACCTGCTTAGGAAAGCTTAGGCAGTTGCAGGGACCACGGTTTGATCCCCAGCACCACATGCTGTGCCAGCCCTGCCCTCAGGGTAGGCTGAGCCAGCCACAAAGATAAATAAATTAACAAACATTCTGAAACAAGAAAAAATAAAATAAAAT
>PVJA010054456.1:0-11569 GCA_004027025.1 Myocastor coypus
ACACACACACACACACACACACACACACACACACCTCAAGAATACATTCATTAAACAAACAAACAAACAAACAAAAAACCTTTGCTGTGTGAGAAAGGAAGCCAGGAGACTGAGTGAAGAGGGATGAAAAGAAAGAGAAGGGGACAGGAGGAGGAGGAGACGGAGGAGGGAGAGCACATGCTATCTATGCGTACCAGCTCCCGTGGGGGATGTAACCATTTTGTGCTCCCAAGATGTACTGAAAGAATTAAAACTGATAACATGGGCACTTGGGGAGCTGGGCATAGAGCTCAGTGTGGCACAGTGCCACCTGGCAAGTGTGAGGTCATCATTTCAATTATCAGTACCCATAATAAAATAATACTAATACTAATACTAATACTACTAATAATAAATGTATACTAATCTATTCTTGGCAGCTCAGGTTTATGAATTCTGGCTAAGTAAATGAAGTTTAGGGAATTGCATATAATGCTTAAAGGAAACTTTGTTGTGAAGTTTGTCTTTTTCTTGAACCTACACTGTGTTTTCTTGCTCCTAAGGGACATGGGTCACACTCCAAAGAGAAGAGTACAAAGCTCACTCAGGACAAAGATTTACACTGTCATCTAATCTGAGTGTGGCCACTGTCCAGCTGGGCACACTGCTAGTCCACATCTGGATATCTCTTACGTGAGAAGAACCTTTTCTTCTTGGGATCGCACTTATTTTTTCTTTTGTTGACATGTTCTATTGTTGTATTTTAAAGCCTAGCAGCAGATGGACATACAGCCAGGTGAGGTCAAAGAAGAGACTGAGGCTGCGTGCAGCATCTGCCTATTTTTGCTTTGTCACTCTTGAGCCTGCTCTCACTCTTGCTGACTGGCACAGAACAGGATGAGACCAGTCCGCCGGCTGACTTCTGTGCCAACCTCAGGACCCTGGTCCTTGTTGCACAGGATGCACGTTCTGACACAGATGTGTCACCCTGTGTATTCTTGGAGTACAGAGGTCTTGTCACAGAGATTCACCAAGACTTCCTCTTTTGCCATGTTCAAGTGGAGACTGTTAGTAAGCTCTCCGTCACTATGACGGAATACCTGAGATAATTAACTCCTGAAAATGACAGGTTAATTTGCCTCAGAGTTTTAGAAGTTGCGATCCATGATTGGGAAACCCACTGCTATGAAGACTCGCAGCGCTTGAGAGCACTGGTCGGGTACAACTGCCCAGCTCCTAGCCAGGAGGTGAAAGAGAAGGAGGGGCTGGAGGCCCACAGTCCCCTGGGCAGCGCACCAGCAAAGATCAAAGGATCTCCCACAAAACCTCATTTTCAAAGGTTCCACTACCTCCTCTTAAGCAAAGTGAACTTATCCTGTCAGCCTGTTGGGGACAGTTAAGGTCCAACTCTATCAGAAATCAAAATCACTTTCATTCTAATTTGAGACAAGTGACAGACTGCGCTGTGATTTATGGCGAACTGAAGTTACAGTTCCTCTGTGTGGCTGACTTGTGTGCTGTTCTTTGCTGTTTTATGGAATTGTTTGTTATTCACTGCGGGTTGGGATTACTTCTTGCTGTCATCTCCAAAGGGGAGCATGTTATTCAAACACTCAGAAATGAAGACAGCGTCTTTGTTAAGTGGAGTGCAGGTTCGGGAGAATCAGGCGCTCTAGCGTAGCAGGAGCTGTCTTGTTGGTAGACTCTTCTGACTTAACGATCACTAGATCCTATTTTCAAATTTCAATGATTTCTGATTTTTACTTTGGATTTTCAACCTCTGATTTTTTTTTTTTTTTTTTTTTTTTTTTTTTTTTTTTTTTTTTTTTTTTTTTTTTTTTTTTTTTTTTTTTTTTTTTTTTGTCTTTTTGAGACAGGGTCTCGCTATGCAGTTGAGGCTGGCCTTGAGCTCACTTTTGTAGCCCAGGCTGGTCTCGAACTCGCAGAGATCCTCCTGCCTCAGCCTCCCGAGTGCTGGGATTACAGGCGTGCGCCACCACGCCCGGCTAACCTCTGATTTGTTTATGAAAGTATGTCCATACATAAGACACCAGCGAAAGAGACAGACATGAGTGGTTTTTGAATGGAATGCCAAGAATAGGATCTGAGAGTATCTGTCATACGCTGCTCTGCCTTCTGCTGACTATGCGCTGTGCTGTTTCTGCACTAGGTGCTATGCCACTCCATTAGATTTTCTAGGGGTTTTTATTTGTGAGGACAAGATAGCTTTAGGCTACCCAAATCAAATATTTTTTTTTCCATTTATATGTGTTTGTAGTACTTGTTTTTTATTTTATTAACTTTGATGAGAAAGAAACAACAATCACACAGTTTCAAAACAGGTTAGTAGGACAGCTACAATAATGATTACCATGCATATTGTTGTCTTCAAAGTAGCTGTTCAGAGTACAAAATGCAAACATGATAAGTTTTCTAATACCACTGGTACAAGTATTTCTTCTCACTGAACTGAGAGAAAATAGTTGTATACATAGACCAATAGTCCATAATAATAGTAGGTTATTGGCAGAACTGGCATGTTGGAAGCTGTGTTTGTAATACTTGCAGTTTACATTCATTTGAGGAGGATTGGTAAGCACATGATATCATAATTGTTTTTCCAAACATAGATATTTTTTCATGCATCTATATTTGTTATCAGTGCTTGCATTCAGTAAGCATCATGCCTACATCCCCGGGGATGTGAGCACCTGCGCAGAGTACACTTCGGTTCCCTTCTCTGTCCCCTTTTACCCCTTCCTCTCCATACATCATGCCTGAACCTCCATACATCTGCTGGACACGTTGTGCTGCACGGTGTCTATGTTCCTTGTGCACGCTTTGCATGCCTACACACCATGCCCCAGGTCCTTTCTATCATCTTTCTCTCTTCCCTCCTTCCCGCTTCCTTCGTTTTTTGTCCATTTCTTCTCAAAATGACACATCTTCCTTCTTATCTTGTTTTTCACTTTGCTTGTTATGTTTACTCTGGGCTTCTCAAATAAGAGAAAAAAAGCACTGAAGCTTCTTTTCTTATGTAGTTAGTACAGGATCTACAGGGTCTTACTATGCAGATCAGACTTGTAGTAGTCCTCCTGCTTTCAGTCTCCCAAGCACTGGGATTACAGGTATGTGCCGCCACACCTGCCACAGGGGTGGGGCTTGCATGGCAGGTCAGGGATTGAACCCCTGGCCCCTAATGCTCTGAGTAAGCAGGCGCTTTAATCTACTGAGCTATCTGCCCAGCCCTAGTATTGAAGCTTCTATGTCTGATTTATTTCTTTTAATATGATGGCCTTGAGGAGCCTCTACTTTCCTGAAAAAGATTCTAATCTATCCTTTCTTATATCAGTGCAGTACTCCATGGTTGGGAAATGCCACTCCTTCATCTGTTCGTTTTTTCATGGCATGTGGGGCACCTCATTTAGCTATCATGGGTTGTACTGCTATAAGCATGTGCATGCATGTATCTCTAAAGCAGAGTATCTTTAACTTTTGGGGGAAGATGCATGGATGGGCAATGGACAAGTCAAATGGAACTTCTAAGCTTAGTTTTCTGAGGAACCTCTATACTGATATTGAGGAGGCTTTAGTACTTCACATTCCCACCAACAGGGTAGAAGGATTCCTTTCCTCCCCACAGCCTCTCCAGGAATTGTTGTTTGATTTCTTGTTGGCAGCCATTCTTTCTGGGATAAGGTGGAATCTCAGTATTGTTTTAGTTGCATTTCTCTATTGGTCGGGGATGCTCAGTGTCTTAGTTACTTTTTACTCTTTGATGGGACAAATACCAGACACCCAAAATGAAGGAAGGAAAGGTTTGTTTACCTCATAGTTGCTAGAGGTTTTAGTCCATATTTGGCTGGCCCAAGGCTGAGTGGAACAGGGCAGAGAGCATCCAGTTCATGGTGGTGGAACAGCAACAATCATGACAGAGGCAACTGACCAAACAGGGTAGCAGAGAGCAATAGCAACAGCTGAGTCTGTCTCTCTGTCACTCTTTATATTCCAATCAGGCTCTCTGCCTTAGGATATCCACTCTAGACCACACCCATAGTCCCAGCCATACTCAGACTGATAATCCCATCAGTATTAAAACACACAGTTCCAGGGATCATGGATCAAGTATCAAGCTTTAGATCAGTACTAAATCACATAATCCCAGTGACTCATGAGTCAAATCTCAGTCTATAGAAGTCCCTGCCCAATGAAAGCCTGAGGCTTTGGGGGGACAACTAGACCTAAACCATAACACCAAGCATTTCTTCTTGCATTATAATGGCCAGCTGTCCTTCTGTGAAGTGTCTATCATTTCACTTGCCTGTGCTTTACCTTTTGAATGTGCTTTTTTTTTTTTTTTAATTTTCTGGGTCCTCTGAGGAATTGCTTGCATGTATGTTTCCCATTCTTTAGGCTATCTTTCCATTCTTTTGGTTATCTTTGCTGGGCAGAAGCTTTTTCATTTCATATGATCCCGTTGGTTGGTGCTCAAAGAATTTTCTGTGTACATGGGTTTTGTTTGCAGTACCCTTGACAGGCTTGCCACATAGCTCAGTAGACGAAAGTGGTTGCTTAGGCAAGCTTAGGCAAGCGCAGGGACAACATTTCGATCCCCTGCACTACATGCCATACCAGCCCTGCCCCCAGAGCGGGCTGAGCCAGCCACAGAGTACAGGCCTAGTGGTGCATGCCTATTATCCCAGCCCTGGGTAGGCTGAAAACAGAAGGATCACCATGAGTCTGAGCTGTGTTGTGAGACCCTATAACAACCAAATACATTAAAAATGGAGTGCCCTCATCTATGCCTATCGCTTCAAGTGTGTTTCCTCTCTTGTCTTCCAGCAAGTTAAATTTTTCTGGTTCAGCATTTAGTTCTTTACCTTATTTGAATTTTAGTATGGGGCATGGAGAAAGGTATAGGTATAGATTCCATCTTCTTTATGTGGAAAACTGGTCTTCCCAACACAATTTATTAGAGATTTTCTTTCTTTTGTCAAAGATTGGAGAGTTGAATGTTCTTGGAATTGCTTATGCAGTCTCTGTTCTGTGCTATTGATTCTCATGTATTGTTTCTATTTTAAAGAGAACAAAAATAATAAAAAATTAGGAACAATGCATAATTATAAAAAACAAAATAATAGGAATTCAGAAATATTTGTTCTTTTACACATTGCTGTCTTCAAAGTAGTTGTTTAGATTACTAGATATAAGCATGCAAAACAAGTTAAAAATTCATCATTAACTATTCCTTTCAATAAACCAATAGAAACTAGTAGTACAATAATCTTAGCTATTACATATATATGTTGTTTTCCTCATCCAAGTTGTTATTTTCTATTCAGAAGTTTCTTTTCATTTCACAATATCTATTGCATCAGATTTTATTTGCTCTTTCAGGTTCTTACATTAAAGAGATAATATGATGTTCACACATGCAGTTCTGATTTATTTTCTTTATGAGTATCTTTTTACCTAGAAATGCTCTGAATTTACCTTTCTCTATAGCTGAGCAATGCTCCACTGTATAAAAATACCACCTCTTTTTATATATTCCTCAGGTGATAGACATTTGACTTGATTCCAAGATTTCATTATGACAAATTGTGCTGCAATAAACATAGAATTAAAACAAATCAGACTTCCAAAATTCAAAGACATAATTATAAAAATGGACATCAGAAGTGAGTATGCACTTCCCAAAGGAAGAAATATGAATGGAGAATAAATATATGAAGAAAAGTACATCATGGATCATTCGAGAACTGCAAGTAAAAACAACACTGAGATTCTACATCAGCCCAGAAAGAATGGCTATGATCAAGAACTAGACCAATAACAAAAGCGGGAGGAGCTTTGGGGGAAAACAAACCCTTCTCAACTATTGGTGGAAGTGCACACTACTACAAAGATTAGTAGGGAGAGTCCTCAAAAACCTAGTGTTGGAGATCCCATTCAACACAGCTACACCTTTCCTGGTATCTATTTTTCTAGAAGTACTAAAAACATCATACCACAGTAATAACTTTTTTTTTCTTTTCAGAACTGGGGATCGAACTCAGGACCTTGCCCTTGCCAGGCAGGCACTTGTGCCCCTGAGCTATCTCCTTGGCCCCTAGTGATAACTGTTCTTGTAAAATATCATGGTGTTTTATGACAGTATCTTTGTAATATAATTTCAGCAGGGTTGTGATGCCTCCTAGTTTGCTATTTTTACCTACGATTTTTTTTACTATTCTGTGTCTGTTCTGGTTTCATATGAATTTTAGGATTAACCTACCCTGTTCTGAGCAAAAGACTGTTGAAATTTTGATCTGGATTGTATAAATTCTGCATAAAAATTTTTGAAATATGGCAATTTTGACAATATTGGTTCTGACTATCCAGGAGCTAGAATTTCATTCTATTTTATGATGTCCTATTCAGTTTCAGTTTTTCAGACTACTATAGTTATTGTACAGGTTTTCACTATCTTAGTAAGATTAATTCATAAATATTTGGTTTTTCTTGGTGATTTCTGTATAGTAATTTTCTCTAATTTCTTTTTTAGTGTCTTCATCTTAAATTTATTTATTCATTTATTTGGTACAGGGTCTGACTACACAGCCTGGACTCCCAGTGATCCTTCAGTCTCACCTTCCCTGGCACTGGGATTATAGGCATGCACCACCACGCTCAGTTTCAGTGGCTGGCACAAAGTGACTGGAGTTCCAAGACTGGTACAGCATGAGGCACTGGGGGTCAAACCCAGGCCCTTATGCTTGCCAGGCAGGCACTTAGATCACCGAGGTATCTCCCTAGCCCCAATGTGTTCATTTTTAGTGTGCAGGAACGATGTTGATTTTTCTATGTTGGGTTTTGCATGCTAATTTTATATCCCACTACATTATTGAACTTGGTTATTAATTTTAGAGTCCTTTGGTGGGTTTCTTTCTGGGTCTTCTATATAAATAACTATGACACCTGCATGACAGTTTGACTTCTTTCTTTCCCATGCATATCTCTTTTATTTCTTTTCTGACCTAATTTCTCTTTCTAGTGTTTCTAGTTCTGTTTTGAATAGGAACTGTGAAAAAACACATTACGTTATTCCTGATTTTAGAGGGAAAACTTGCAGCTTCTTTCTGTTCACTATGGCTTTGAAAATGTTTCTGTCATGAATAGCTTTTATCAGATTGGTAAACATCCTTCTGCATCTATTTATTTCCTTTAGTGTTTTCATGTTGAATAGATATCAAATATTATTGAAGGCTTTTTTTCATCTATTGAGATGATAGATGATTATGTGTTTTTGTTCTTGCTTCCATTTATTTGATTTATTGTTTTGTGTATGTTGAGTGATCTTTTTATCTCTAGGGTGAAGCCTACTTGGGTATGACCTGAACTTGTAGCAATTTTTTTTTTTGCCAGTATCTTATTGTTTTGTTTTTGTTTGCTTTGTTTTTTGCTTTTGTATTCATTAAAGTTATTCCTCTACAGTTTTCTTCTGTGGATGGATTTGTGTCTGGTCTTGGTATCAAGACAGGCTCGAGAGGTGACTTTGGGAGAACTCCTTCCCTTTCCATTTCACTGAAAAGCCTGAGGAATATTGGTGCTAGGACTGCCATGAAATTTCTGCAGAATTAAGCAGGAAACCTCTCTGGGCCTGGACTTTTCTCAGTTGTTAGAATATTGAATACTGCTATGACTTCACTGCCTAATATTGGATTTCTCAGGGTTTTTATATTTTTTTGATTCAATTTTGACAGTTCATATGTATCTAGTACATTATTTCTTCTGAATTCTCAAGCTTATTGGTGTATGGGTTGGAGAAGTATTTTTAGTAATGATTTTTATTTTGGCAGTGTTCATTGTAATTTCACTTTTCTTATTTCTAACTGTTTTGATCTAGAATCTTTTTTCTCCTTTTTTTTCATTAGATTGGTTAAGTTCTTTTTTGTTCTTTCAACAAAACCATCTTTTAGGTTCATTAATTCTTTGTAGTATTATTTTTTCTTTTGTTCTTCATTTCACTGTTTTCTGTTCTTACCTCTATAATGTTCTTATACTAGCTCTGATTGTAGATTATTCTTGTGTCTTTAGAATTTCATGGTACACTGTCAGCTTCTGTTTCTGTAATGTAGGCATTCACAACTATAAAGACCCATTTTTAATGTTTTCTCATTGATTTTAAGATGTCTTTTGCCTGATCCCCATGAGTTAGAAGTAGAGAGATTTATTTTGGCCCATGGTTTGTACAGGTTTCAGTCTATAACTAGCTGTCTCCAAGGCAGGGTGGCATAGCAGAGGGGAATGGAAGAGGGGAAACAATTGCCAGGCATGGCATGGCAGGCAGGAAAGCTACACCCGCAGTGATCTAGCTCTTTCTACCAGGCTTTACCACGCAACATCACTCCCAGCTATGAGTCCATCAGTGGCCTGATCCAGTGTCACCAACCTGTGATCCAGTACCAGACACCCAGGCTACACTCACCTCAGAGCCCATGTAGCTCTACATCAGAACATGTTGTCCTTGTCTACAGAAAAGACTCATTCATCCCTTTTTGCAAAATGAATTTAGTCCATTTCTAAGAATTACCAAAGTCATAAAAGTTTCAGTGCAATTTATACTCTGACATTTAAGAAAAAACTCTTAGCTGTGAGACCCTATAAAAATAGAAAGTTAGACACTTCCAATATACCATGGTCCAAGATAAGTATTCTCATTCCAAAAAGTAGATAAAAGAAAAAAAAAAAAAAAAAAAAAAAAAAAAAAAAAAAAAAAAAAAAAAAAAAAAAAAAAAAAAAAAAAAAAAAAAAAAAAAAAAAAAAAAAAAAAAAAAAAAAAAAAAAAAAAAAAAAAGGAAAACAAAAAGGGTTGAAGGAAAAAGGTAAAAGGGGAATAAAGAAAGTAAAAGAAAATAAACATTAAAATAGGAGGAAGATCCCTTACCCTGAGAAAATGAAGGAAAGAAAAATAATACAAAATAGAAAATCAAAAGAGGACCAAGTCATAGAAAAATAATTGCTGTGTTACTTACTCCCTTAAGAGGTAGTGGTTTCTTCCCATGAGCTAGGATCCAAGCAGATACAACTAAGTCTCAGGCCTGTAGGCCTTTGAGGGGTTTTCTCTCTGTACCGGAGTGCCCTCTGTTTATTCTGGGGTTTCCATGCAGTGGTTACCATCCAGCCAAGGAAAGAAGAATAGCAAATGGGATAGCAGAGCAAAACAGGAGCACAAGGAAAAGAAAGGAAGATGAAAGCTCTGAGGGAAATTAACAGCGATATAAAATGTTCCTGGAAAAAAAATGGACAAGAACAGGACAAGTACCCCTCTGTCCTCCCTGAACAGAGGCCACAAGGTGGGAGCTGAAATGAGCTATTGGGCTAATAGCCACAGTCATGGCGCCACCAGGGGTGCTCCCTTCTCTCCTCGGGTGTTGTCTGCATTCTAGACTGAGTCAGTTGGTTAGCCTTTGCCTTTGCTGCCCCATGCAGTGCTCACCTGGGGATAGGTCTCTGCCTCTCTCTCTGTCGCAGATGTCCTCAGGCAAGGCGCTGCTCCTGGCCTTGTCCTCTCTCCTGTGCGGGGTGCTGATCCTGGTCTTTTCTCTCATGTCGGCCGCTGCTCCAGCTTTGCTGTCACACATGACAGCGGCATGTTACTGTGGGTCTGCTCTCTGCAATAGGACATTTATTTACTTATTTTCCTTTTTGTGTATTCGGTACAGGGTCTTGCTATGCAGCTCAGATTTATAGTGATCCTCCCATGTATAGCCTCCCCAGCACTGGGATTACACACATGTGCCACCATGCCCAGACTTGGTCCCTGGCTTAGTACGCCCCAGGGGTGGGGCCAGTGTGGCATGTGGGACCTGGAATTGAGCCCTGGTCCCTGAACTTGCCTAAGCAGGAGCTTAGTCCACTGAACTGTCAAAGCAGCCCTTGTACTTTTTATTAATCACTATAAGTCTACATAATCATATAGTATAGTATGATAATTCAAAACACATACACTGTCCATAAAGATAAGACATGGCTACTTAATATTTTAATCTCTATGAACATTTAAAACATGCTTTTATTAGCAGGTAACAGTTGGATTTGATATTTCCATACATGTATAACATTATAATGATCAAATCAGCATAAAATGTTTTCATCTTCTAAGAATAAGAATAATGTATATAAAAATACAGTGAACATACATGTCTTCTGGAATCCTCTCCTTTGTCTTTTCCCTGTACCCTAAAATCTGGAAGAACTTTGTATGTTGAAAGTGGGTAGAACAGGGAATGGGGTTAGAATCGCAGCTCATGTTCGTGCCCCAGCTTCTCACTAACGATGTCGGCCCTGAAAGCAGTTAGATTTTAACCTGCAGTTGTTCACTTGTAAAGGCACTTGCAAAGTCTGCTAGCAAGATTATCTTTTTGCATATGAAGTGATAGCACACAATGACATCAATATATCATAAAACTGGGTCTGCTATTGGTGGAAGTGAATTTCAAAAAAGTAGAGAGGCAGAACTCTGTGAAGGCTATGAATGAGCATTCGTAGAGCCTCCTTTGATTTCATATTTCAAAGGAAAGAGAAATGACTGTCTGGTGAAATGTATTTTGTTGAGTTGATTCTATCTCTTCTTCCTGATTCCACATGCCCTGCAATGCATTGCTAGTGCATGACTGTATTCTAGATGGCTCTGCTTTGATGACATTAAGATGCTAGTTCTTATTGGGGGCTGCTGTCTAACTGGCCCTGCCAGCCTCCAGGGCCTTCTGAAGTTTAGTGCCCACGAACTGGTTCTGTTTACTCCTTTTTTTTTTTTTTTTACCTAATACTGAAGAACTGTGCCTTACTTTATTAAAAACAAAGATAACCACATCAGTTTAATTTCATACACATACTAACTATTCAATTTATTAAAAATTGTAGTAAACATAATAAACTAGTGCTCCAAATATATTCTGTTCACGTGGAAGACACTACCAGAGAAGACACAAGAGACTGCCTTGCAATAGAGTCCAAATTCCTTCTACAGCGATGGAAAAATAAAAGGACAAATCTAGATGTCTAAAAGACAATTCACTGTACACATTTTATTTACAGTTTTGTACACTGTCTTAATATGAATAGGACCGCTTTTCTACTTGAGCCATTTTTAACCAAAGCAAAATAACCTAAGTAACACAAAATATTAAAATATAGCATAAAGATACAAAAACAGACATACTACTTCTAGTAAGGAATGTAATTATGATGTTAACATTTTTTATAATCCACAATTGTGTTTAGGTAATTACACAAACATAGATCACTGATTTGAATGAAATGCATAAATTTGTAGCAAAGCTTTGTAGTTAAAAAAAATTACCAAAGAATGCACAAAATTAATGTTTATTCCATCCTTCTGTTATATTCCTAGATCCTTTGCCACCAATGTTACATGAGGAAAAAACAAAAGCAAGGTAAATGAAAACCTGAAGTCAGAATCACTAATGTTATCAAGTAGGGAAACAGCTGGGCGTGGTGGCGCACGCCTGTAATCCCAGCACTCGGGAGGCTGAGGCAGGAGGATTGGTGCGAGTTCGAGACCAGCCTGGGCTACAAAAGTGAG
>PVJA010054457.1:0-11538 GCA_004027025.1 Myocastor coypus
TTTTTTTTTTTTTTTTTTTTTTTTTTTTTTTTTTTGTTAACCAACCATTTACTTGAGAGAGAGTATAACAGTAACTGAGTTTACATTGGAAGCAGTATATATCTAAAAGATGAGAATGACAGACATCCAAGCATAGTTTTAGTGTTGCATGGTGCTATGATCAATGTGATGAACCTTTTGAAGGTTCTTAGGACCAATATCTAATTCATCCTGTGTACATAAGTGCATGGTTTTGTTCCTGCTATGTTTCCTCTCTTTTCTGCTTCCATTTACTTCATTGTTTAATCCATAATACATTCAGCTATGTTATGCCCTTCAATTTTTATTTCTTCTTTAGGGTTCTTACAGTAGGGAGACTATATGATATTTACATATGTAGGTCTGGTTTATTTCACTTATGAGCATATGTTCAATATACATCCATTTATATATTAAGTCCTCCAGCTATCATTCTTTATAGCTAAGTAATATTACATTGTACAAAAATACCACATTTTTTCAACCATTGTTCAAATGATGAACATTTTGGTTGTTTCCAAGATTTGGCTATTACAAATTGGCTGCTATAAACGTAGATGCACAGATATCACTATGGTATTCATGGACAAAAATCAAAATGCACATTTAACACTTGAAAGCATCAACAAATGGGACCTCCTCTGGCTAAGAAGTTTTTGCACATCAAAGAAAATTGCCAACAGAGTGAAAAGACAACCCACAAATTTCAAAAAGATTTTAACTAATAAGAACTCAGGCAAAGGTCTTCTATCTAGAATCTACAAAGAACTGAAAACCGATAGGGTTCCAAAATTGAAAGACCCAATCCAGAAATGGGCATCTGAGATGAACATATACTTCTCAGAGAAAGAAATTCAGCAAGCCTATAAGTACATGAAGAAATGCTCCACATCGCTAGCCATTCGTGAAATGCAAGTTAAAACAACACTGAGATACCATCTCATCCCAGAAAGAATGGCTACCATAAAGAAATCAACAAGCAACAAATGTTGGAGAGGCTGTGGGGAAAGAGGAACCCTTCTGTACTGTTGGTGGGAATGCAGATTGGTGCAACCATTATGGAAAGCGGTGTGGAGGATCCTTAAAAAACTAGAACTGGAAATCCCATTCAATCCAGTTATCCCCCTACTGGGAATTTTCCCAGAAGAACTGAAAACATCATACCATAGTGATATCTTTTCCTAGTCTTGTGACTATACTGTGACTCTTTTTCTTGGGCTTAGTCTAGGTTACAGTGATGGAAAAGATGTGTAGGGGAATTAGATGAGATGAACATATACTGTGCTGGGCCCTCATGAGCCCTATTTGGGATCCTCTCCTGGAAGTCCATGATCCATAATATGATTCTTATTTCCAATAAATGTCTTCTAATTTATTCCTTTGTCCCTAATTTCTCCATGTTGGGAGACCACAAAATAGGCACATCTTAAATCTAATGGGTTGGAATTTATTTTTCTGATCTGAAAACAACACAAGAGTAGTAGATTCAGACTTAGGCCTAAGTGTTTTCAGATTAATTCCTGTTTTCTTCTTACATTAAGACTCCCCAGGAATGGTAATACTGATTTTGATGTAGTGAAAGCTTATGCAACTTAACTGTGGGACAGAAGGTGGTAGTCTCCTTGGTCCTTCATTGGAGTTCTTTTTCAGAAATCTTTGTTCACCAGCCTTTAAACTAAAGGTATTTTGCAGATTTTTCAGCTCCTGGAATCTTAATTTCTGGCTCCTTTAAAGTACTTTTCTTATGATAACTCACTCAAATTGTATACCTAATTAATAACAAACCTTGTACCAACGACTGAGGACAAAGCAGTTACCAAAAGACAATGTCCCTGTTCTCAGGGAGATTTCCAGTCTAGATGATAAGAAATTATCAAAGAAATAACATCATGTAAGCAATGATTATGCCTCTGAGCATAAGCAAAGCAGGTTTTCCAGATGACAAAATGATAGGGTTGCTATTTTAGAGGAAACCTCTTCTAGAGGTAACATTTAAGCCTACACTTGAATACTATGATATATGGAGTGAAAATGTGGAAAGAAATAGTGCAAAGGCCCTCAGTAGGAGTACCTAAGATGTGCTGAAGGAAGGTCATTTTGCCTGACTGAGGTACCAAGGGAAGAGTAGAGAGAAATAGGATAGGAATGGTCTCAGGGAGAAGTTGGCAGAGACATGTAAGGTTTTACTGACCATGTTATGCACTTTGGATTCCAAATTATATGTCATGGGAAATATTGTGGGGTTTTGAACCCAGATACAACACGCTGGTTTTTGATGAGGCCCCTGTCTAGTACTTAGGTGGAGTAGACTGGTGGTGGGTAACAGAAGCTGACCATTCAACTAGAAGTGTACCTCAGAAACCAGTGAAGATAAATCCCAGTGGACCTGGTTGGTAAGAACAAATTGGGTTCAAAATATGCTTTAGAGCTTGACCAGGAAGGGTTTGTGTGTAAACCAAACATCATTCCTGCTCATCTATGCACTTGTAATTGTATGTTTACAGGCTAAGTCCCTGGGAACTGACTCAAAAAATAAGTCTGAGGTTATGAACTCATTCTGAGCCTCACGTCTTCTTTACTGTGGGCTCTAGGCCCTCACACTGTGGAAAGGTCTTCCTTCTAGTCAGGTGCGGATCTGATGGCCTGTCTTCTGTTATGCATTGTTACCTCCTTCATATATGTATGTACATGAAGTTGAGCTTACTAAAACCCTCTCACACTTGCACTGCCTCATGGAAGTCTTAGTTAACAAGAGAAGCTACATTGTAAGGTAGCGTGAAAGAAATGCTGTTCTAGGAGCAAATGATTTATTCTAAATTGGATCAGAAGACTTAAAAATCAATGTCTATAAGGAGAAGTAACAGATGTAAGCTTTAAAATGATGCCTTCTAATTTTATATTCACAGACGGGCATGGTGGTGCACACCTGTAATCCCAGCACTCGGGAGGCTGAGGCAAGAGGATCAGTGCGAGTTTGAGACCAGCCTGGGCTACAAGAGTGAGCTCAAGGCTAGCCTGAACTCCATAGTGAGACCGTGTCTCAAAAAGACAAATAATAATAATAATAATAATAATAATAATAATAATAATAATAATAATTTTATATTCACGTCTGTGCATAGTCAGTCTCTTATTCTGACATTCTTTTTCTTTCTCCTGTGGATATCCATTCCCTTTATTATTCCACAAATGAGTATGCTCTTTCTTTCAGTCAGGAGTATGAGTAGAAAAAGTGTATGTTAGTCTCAGTGGCTCAGCCCATGCATAAAGCAGTCTAAAGACTGCTGGTAGTTCTTTTGTCCTGTGCCATAATCATCAGGTTTCAGAGTGAAGCTTCGTCACCTACTGACCTATAGGAGCCAGCCCAGTGAGGGAACTATCAAGGACTTCATAATGTAATTCTTGTAAAATCCCTTAATCCAGAAAGTTTAGGCTTTGAGCCCTCAGGGAAGTTTGTTAATCTTGTTCTATGGACTGGTCTACAGAGTTCTACCCTGTTAAGTAGGAGGATTCCTGGTTGCTATTCACCTCAGACGAGGCAAGTTCTTTGAGTGTTTGTCCTACAGCTCTCTGTTCACTTGGTTCATTCATTTTCAGGTGTGACCAAGCCTTGTACTGTAAAACATCATCATAACAAGAGGCTGCTCTCCAGGGCCCATCCGGATCAGTACCTGAGACACTATTGCTGTCTTACACATTCTGTGTTGTAACAGTGGCCAGTGCCTGTGTTTCACCACAGGAGGGATGCATTCTCAAATGTTGGCAGCTGGTGTGCTACAAAGGACTTTCATGTTTTAAAAATGAACAGTTTGCCGGGCGTGGTGGCGCATGCCTGTAATCCCAGCACTCGGGAGGCTGAGGCAGGAGGATCGGTGCGAGTTCGAGACCAGCCTGGGCTACAAAAGTGAGCTCAAGGACAGCCTCAACTGCATAACAAGACCCTGTCTCAAAAAGACAAAAAATAAATAAATAAATAAATAAATAAATAAATATGAACAGTTTATGTCTTATTCCTTTTTATAGACCATGGTTTGATTTGAATCTTGGTCGAAGAGCTTAAAAATCCTATGTCTTAGTTTTTTTCCCAATGGAAATAGAAAAAGCCTGCATATTTTACAAGGTTGTTGGGAGTCTGGATATCAGTATATTTATGACATCTTGCTTAGTCCTATGCTGGTACTGACAGTAAACACTCAACAAACTTATTACTATAGGCTACAAATTCTCAGTGACAGCCCTACCCCCAGGGCAGGCTAAGCTGGCCAAAAAAGAAAAAAAGACTTCGTGTGTTAGTCAGCCTCATCTTAGGCTCATTTATTAATAGGTGAGGAATGGACTGTGGGAGCAGATAAAGGTATCCAGGATGGTTCTGTTAGAAGAATTTGCTAAGGTTTGAAGAGTCCCCTCTTTTCTAGTAGTATTATAAATGTCAAAGACTTTGATGAACTTTTTGGTTGTTTCCTGGGCAGACTCTTCAGCCCAGGCCACAGAAGAGGGTAAAAGCACTTCACACCTCATCCCAGTTCATTCCCATCTCATTTATTTACTCCTTTCCCTTTTGGGTACTGAACCACACACTGCAACAGGCAGGACATACCTCCTCTGAAGTGTAGGTCTCAAGCTCCTTCAAAGTAGAGCTTCAGTAAATGCAGGGCATTAGTTTGGGAGTCTCAGATCAAAATGAGCCAGCTTTGTGGTTGCCTAGTTCGGGAATGCAGATCCTGTACACAGCACAGGAGAGTGGGTTCTCAGATGCTTTGTATCAGCTTTCCTTGATTTCATAGCAGCTTTATGGTGATGGCCAACTACAGTTTATAGAATGCTACTATGTCTCTTTTCCTATTTAATCCTTACTGCAGCTCTGAAAGTATTATACTATTTTTCCACATAGTAACTCTGTGGAGATAATGGAAAAGAAAGGATTAAACTCAGCCCTGGTATTGTGTACTTACTTTCTTTTTTTAAGGGGGTGCATATTGGGGAATTGAGCCAAGTATATTTGGTTACATACCAATCCCTTTTAAAATGTTTATTTCAAATTTTATTTTTAAAAAATTATTTTTATTTTTTACTTCAATTTTTAAGTTGCTCAGGCTGAGCTTGAACCTTTAATCTTCCTATCTCAGACTCTTATAATGCTGGGATTTAGGCATATGTCACTACACCTAGTTGACTCAGTTTTTTAAGATTAAATTATATCAAATTTTCCAAGAGGTCTCTCATTTATTAGAAGGTGATTCATGAAAAATAACTTCAGTTGATTGTTAATTTTGACCATTCTCTGGTAGTGATTGGAGAATAACAATTCTAATTAATAATAACTAATTAATAGCTAAATCAATTTAATAGGTATTATTAATTAAGGAAGAGATGCAACAGTAATTTCAGAAGAGCAATTTTCCCTGGGACTCTTCTAATAAACTGAGAGTATATTTGTCTTTTGTACCATGAAATACAGTTACATGTCTAGTTGATACAATAGTTTCAAAATTTAGTGCCTCTCATGTTTTCTGTTCTGCAGCATATATATATATATATATATATATGTATATATATATATATATATATATATATCTTCCATCAGAGTGCTTCCTGCAAGAAGGCAAATGTTCACGTTCATTTCAACTTATAGGCTCATTAGGCCCTTACTTTGCAAATTGTTTTCAATCCTAGAAAACAAATTGTTAAAGGAAATATGTCCTGTCTTAAGCATAATTACTTCTATGATTGAGATTTCAAACATATGTGTAACATTTCCTAAATTAAAGATTATATGCTTTATAAATGTCAGACTGTCTACTGAGATTTTTCCATTTACTACATATGGTATGTCTAATTAAAAATTGAAAATAGTTACTATACTAATTCAGATGGAAATAACTATAGGCAAATATGAGCATAATTAAGAATGCTTAGTCTTTTAAAGCAGAGAACATTTCATTATCCTTAAAACGATGTTTATGAAAATAAAAGTAACTGTACTTATCACCAACTTATAGTGAGAAAATGGTTACCTGTGTGTGGTTTTAACAATACAGCATTAAAATGAACAACATTCTATCGAACAATTTAGGAAGGTTAGGGGTAAGCTAAAGATAGCAGGAAATGTCATCAATAACAAAACACATAGCCAGGGGTAGAATTCAGCCACATAGCACCAGCCTGGTGGTAGGTGAGAAGTCCTGAGTTTGATTCTCAGTACGCCACCCCCCCAAAAAAAAGAAAAAAAAAGCACATACACTGGTGAACTTTTTGGAAAGATCAATAAATAGCCAAGTCTTCGCAATACAAAGAACACATGTATACTATTTGAAATGAGAAAGATGGTATGACTAAGCATATTGTCAATTAAAAAATAGAGTAATAGTAAAATATAAAATCTCAATGCAATGGATTCTTTTGAAAATATTAAGTAACAAAAAAATTGAAAAAAAAATAGAGCTGTATAATTTAATGAGCATAGTACACAGGATTTTGTACTTTATCAAGTGGTCACCATTTATTTGGCTTCAGCCTGGACCAGTTGATAGGTGAACTCTGTAGTTTAAACTACAGATTCAAAAATAAATAAATAAATAAACTCCAGATTTCTGCTTAGAAATCTTCACGTCAAAGCTTATTTTATTCCCCTGTGAGAAACAGCCAAGGAAAAAGGAAAGAAGGAGTTAGTCTGCTATCATGCTTTGTGTACAAAATGTGCCCCCAAGGGCTCAGTGCCTTAAAGATTTGGTTACAAAATTGTCATTTGGCGAAGTAACAAGATCATAAGGACTCTAAATTTATTTACTTATTTTTTATTTATTTATTTTTAATTTTATTTATTTATTTATTGTCTTGTTTCAGAACCTTTGTTTGTTCATTCACTCATTTTTATGACCCACTCAGCCCGCCAAGAGGGCAGGGCTGGCGCAGCTTGTGGTGCCGGGGATCGAACCGCAGTCCCTGAAGCCGCCCAAGCTTCCCCAAACAGGCGCTTTAGACCACTGAGCCATCCTGCCAGGCCCTTCTAAATTTATTTTTAAATGAACTATTTCTGAGTTCACGTTGGAGAGGCCCACTGGAAGCTGCTGGAAACAGGAAATGTGGTCTAGTTGAAGGGAATGGATCCTGGGTGCCTGGCCGCTGGTCACAAGTGCTTCTGTTTCTGAACAATTCCATTGGTAAACAGAAGTGTTCAGCAAGCTGTTGCGTCCTTTCATGAACTCTGCAGTGGAAGACCAGCACCAGCATAGCCATCTTCGCCAGAATCACGAAACTAATTAACTTTGTGGGTCAAGTTCACAGTGCACTGGGCTTCTTGACTTTTTCCTCTTTGACTCTTCTTATCTCTAGCGCTGTTTCCTGGCTGTGACAAGTAGAATGGTTTACTTCCGCCATCCCCCTCTGCCGTCATCTCCTGCCTTGGAGCTTGCCGCTCTTAGGTTAAAACTGCTACAACTTTGAGTCAAAATAAACTCATTTCTGTAGGTCGACATATTCATTAGCTTTCTTATTTTTATTCTTTTTGCGGAACTGGGGATTGAATTCAGGTTGTTGCCTTTGCCAGGGGCAAGTGCTTATTCTACTGAGCTATCTCCCCAGTCCCTAGCTTTCCTATTTCTAGACAAAATACCTGGTACCTGCGATTTATAGAAACAGAGGCTTATTTGTGTCTCAGTTACTGTTCTCTCTTTGTGGGGAGCAATACCCAACGCTCAAAATGAAGGAAGGAAAGGTTGACTTAGCTCACAGTTATTGGAGGTTTCAGTCCATACTTGGCTGACTCCAAAGCAGAGTGGCATGTGGCAGAGGGCAGCAGTTCATGGCATCGGAAGACAGAAAAACAGTAAGAGCAAAAGGGAGGAGTAGCAGCAGCAAATGGCAACAGAAAGGAAGTCTGTCTCCCTTAACTTGCATTCAGGCTATGCTCCAGGCCGGGAGTAGTACTTACTTATACCTGTAATCCCAGCAGTACTAAGACTCACAATCCCAGCCTTGATCATGAATTAATCTCAAACTCTAGAAATCCCTGCCCCAAAGCATGAGGCTTTGGAAGGACAAGTAGACATAAAACTACAACAATTTGGCTCATGGTTTCAGGAGATTCAGACCATAGCTAGCCGTCTCCAAAACAGACTCATCATGGCAGGAAGGGGTCACAAAGCAGAGCTACGCAGCTCATGGCAGCCAGAAAGCAAAGCACAAGGGAAGAGTGCCAGAGAGGAAGGGGACAGAGACCAGGTACAATCCCCTGTGGACATGACCCATGACACAGCCAGACACGCCCAAAAGGGAACTTTACTAATCTCATAGCATCTCCTATGCCAGTCAAGTATCAAGTTTAATCATCTGAGTTGACTTTAGCAGGTAATCTGTCACAGTAATGGAAATCTGACTAACATAGCCTTCATATATGGTGACTCAAGAAATATTGTCTGATAGAGAAGCTCACATTTTGAAACTCTGGCCAAATATATGATATGTATCCCAAGCACAGAATTCTTCTTTTTTTTTTTAAATGTATTTAGGGGGCTGGCGGGATGGCTCAGTGGTCTAAGGCGCTTGCTTAGGAAAGCTTAGGGGGCAGCAGGGACCGCAGTTCGATTCCCGGCACCACATGCTGCACCAGCCCTGCCCTGAGGGCAGGCTGAGCTGGCCATAATAATAAGAAAAAAATACATAAATAAATAAAGTTTACACATTAAAAAAAAATAAAATGTATTTAGGACAGGCTCTATAAGATCAACAGGGTCCCACCATGTAGATCAGACTTGTAGTGATTCTCCTGTGTTCAGGCTCCCAAGCGCTGGGATTATGGGAGCACGCCACCACGCCCAGTCTCAATCTCCATCTCAGCTGGCCCCAGGGGTGGGGCTGGCATGGCAAGCCAGGGATTGAATCCCAGCCTCTGTGCTCTGCTGAAGCA
Source organism: Myocastor coypus (assembly GCA_004027025.1). NCBI lineage: Eukaryota > Metazoa > Chordata > Mammalia > Rodentia > Myocastoridae > Myocastor > Myocastor coypus. The sequence continues at coordinate 8,924 of PVJA010054457.1, forward strand.
GATGCTTTAGTGTGGTGAACTATCTAGCTGACCCATCCAAGCACAGAGTTCTTGCTAAGCTTTCTGAGAAGAGGTTCTCTGCTCTGTCTTCGAAGTACAGATTTGTCCTAAAGTAAGTACCAAAGTTCATAAAGGAGAAGCCACTGAACTTTGATGTAGCTAGAGGAGTGACCTCTAGAAGATGCAAGCTGTCCCCATACAGACTTAAAAGACAGAATGTCAAAGAAGTAGATCATTTCTACACTTCCTCATTGATGGTGGCTCCTAGAGTAACATAGAACAATCCAAGGAAAAGAAGGAAACTGCCACATATTGTAACCGAAAGTTCACAAAGCAATGAAGACAAATAATATTAAAGGGTTTTTTGTTTTTTTTTAAATGTTATAGCCAGCTCAGCCCACCCTAGGGGCTGGTGCAACATGTGGTGCTGGGCATGGATCCACAGGGCATGGTCCCTGTGGTTGCCTAAGCTTGCCTAAGCAGGTGTTTTAGATCACTGAGCTGTCTTGCTGGCCCAATATTAATGTTAACCTTTATTAATAATTACTACCTATAAAGAATTGTTCTAGGTTGCATATTAAGTGCTTTAGTTCTTATAATAAACAACAAATAAATTATTGTTTATTATCTTGGTTTTAAAGATGGAAAAACTGATATATAGAAAAATCTAAAACACTAGCTCATGATCAAATAACTGCTAATTTACTTAGAACTTGATCCTAAATTCTTACTCACTACCTTCTAGGCTGTCCTTGCCCCAACTTAACAATGTTTTCCCCTGGGCCTTATATAATGTAGTGAGAGGGTGAGGGTGGTAACGGAAAAAGGGGAGGCCAGAGAAGGCTAAGTTACACCCATTTCCTCTAGAGATCGTTGTTCATGTGTTTCTCTTTAATTTGGTTTTGAGTTCTCTCTGAAAGGTTGCTGTAAACCCTAGAGCTTCCTTGATGAGGAGCATGGTACTTTATGTTAGATGCTAACAACACAGTCTTTTGGGGGATACTTTATCATTGGTGGCCTAATGCTTAAGAGTTCAATCTGTGGTTCTCTCTCTCTCTCTCTCTCTCTCTCTCTCTCTTCCTCCCTCTTTTTCTGTCCCTCTTCTTTTCCCTCTCCCTCTCCATGTCTCTGTCTCTGTCCCTCAGAAAATTTGGCTGCCATTGAAGATTTGCTGGAAATGTGTGGTTCTTGCCTGACTTGTTTTCAGCTTATTCCTACTGAGAAAGTTAGGTCTGAGTGTGCTGGCAAGATGAGAACGAAGAGCCGACTCAACATGTGAAATATGGAAAGCAGAGTCTTACAGGTCCATGGGAGAAGAGGAGTGAACATGAGAGCTGTGAAAGATGCTAGAGGTGGCAAAGTGCTTAGCCAGTGGCAGGGAATGAGCTAAAGGGGGCCTGTAGGCTGAGGGTTTCTTTGGGGTTCATGATATTACTCAAGCAGGGTCCCAAGGAATGTCTAATGGGCAGGCTTGAAAGCTGTAAGGACAGAGGATGAGTGGGAATGGTCCCTGTAGGACACGAGGTCAGTGGAGCAAGCCAAGGAGGTTGGGTCTACATATCTCCAGAGAAGTGGCCCCGGATCTGGTTGTACGAAGCAGATGGGTAGACCGACCCCTTTGAGGAACTGGAGATGTGTCAGTGGGTGCCGTGTCAAGGTTGTCTAAGCCTTGCTCTGTGAAGGAAAAAGCTGAATTTATGTTAAAGTAGATGCAGAGGCAACCTAAAATTTTAAGGATTTACTAGAATTTTTCAGCTGGAATCTGACAGTTGAATCATTCACAGATAAAAAACATCTTAAAGAAAAGGAAAGGTACAATATATATTTTTAAATGACTTGTGCTAGCAGGATAAGAAAGTATTTGGTTCATTAGAGTCTCATGTTTTTAGATGAATTATAGAGAATTTCTTTCTTAGTAGTTTTTAATTTATTTTTTAATTACCTGGTTCTTTTATTTGTTAGTTAGTACATGTCTGTAGAGCAAAATGTTGACATTTGTTGTGTAGAGCTGCTGCAGGTATGTAACATATTTAAATTCATTTTTCATTATCTTTTTCTCTCCTTTCTCCCTCTCCCTCCATCTCTTGATCCCTAGTCCCTTTGAGAAAGTCCTATCTCCCTGCTTTCTGCTGCTTTTCATTTTTTGTCTCCTTTTTTATACTTCAGTTTTTCATTTAAGAGAAACCATGTGCTACCCAAGCATGTGCATGTCATTTATTTCACTTGCCACTATAATCCCGAAGAGCATTCATTTTCTCATGGATCACTCAAGTTTATCTTTATGACAAAGTTGTACTCCACTGTGAAACTCTGGGAGATTATCTGATAATAAGCATCAAAACAGAAATAAAAGTGAGGCCACATTCCAGAAGGAAAGCAACAAAAATAGACAAAGTAGGGAAATAACAGTTCTCCTCTAGCAAAAGGAGAATAGTTGGCTTTGGAAAAATCCTATTAATCTAATAAAACTAAAGTCATATTATATAATAATAGAAAAGATAAAGGAGCCGGGCGTGGTGGCGCATGCCTGTAATCCCAGCACTCGGGAGGCTGAGGCAGGAGGATCGCTGCGAGTTCGAGACCAGCCTGGGCTACAAAAGTGAGCTCAAGGCCAG